>JAHLJS010000224.1:0-50000 GCA_038502445.1 Eremochloa ophiuroides
TGAATGCCACACTCTTCTTCTTCTCATCTTTGGAGTCTTCATCTTTTTCTTTCTTCTTCTTATTGATCAACTCTTCTTTATCATCATCATCTCTATAAGCATCATCGGTCATCACCTCCGCTAGCACTTGATTTGGAGTCAATTCACTCAATGTTGTCTTCACCAAGACCGTGATCAATGTGGCAAACCGCTTGGGCAAGCTCTTCAAGAACTTCATGGAGAAGTCACTATCCTTCACCTCTTCATCCATGGCCTTGAGATCATTCACAATGACTTGCAATCTATGGAACATCTCCGGCACGGTTTCATCATCCTTCATCTTGAAGCTTGCAAACTTGTCCTTCAAGATGTATGCTTTGGCGGCCTTTACACCCTTGGTGCCCTCATATGATTCCTCAAGCTTCTTCCAAGCTTCATGAGCGCTCTCAATGTTCTTGATTTGCTCAAACACTTTTTCATCTACGGCCTCATGAATAGCACAAACCGCAATGTCATTGAGTTGAAGCAATCTTTCTTCGGCGGTTGTGGGGTTTGCCGCATCGGCAATTTCAATCTTGGTCTCCACAACCCTCCAAACCTCTCTATTGATTGACTTGATGTGTGAGGTCATCTTGCTCTTCCAATATGCATAATTTGTGCCATCAAATTGGGGTGGCTTCTTGGTGTTGTTGATGTGAATATTGAGTTGAGCCATTTTTACACCGTAGGTTGTTAAGCCTCAAATCAACGGTGCCTCGGCTCTGATACCACTTGAAAGGTCCTAAATGGCTAGAGGGGGGGTGAATAGCCTATAAAAATCTACAAACAACACTTGACAAGCCGATTAGTAACAATAGCAAGCTTTGCAAAGCACTAGCTCTAAACTACACTATGCAAGCCAACTAGACAAGTATACTACACTATGATCTCTAGTTCACACTCAAAGACTATGTTACTACTTTACACTACTCTTAAGTGAGCAACTAACTAACAAGCTACACAAGAGAGAAATACACAAATGTAAAGAGTAAAGGTGATTTCAATACCGCCGGTGAAGAGATGATATGAAGTCCAATATAACCAATCAATCACATATAAGGGAAATCCTCGGTAGAGAGATGACACAAGATTTTTTACCGAGGTTCACTTGCTTGCCGGCAAGCTAGTCCTCGTTGTAGCGATACACCCACTTGGAGGTTCACGCGCTAATTGGCATCACACGCCAAACCCTTCTCAAGGGTGCCGCACAACCAACACAAGATGGGGATCCACCAAGCTACGAGCAATCCACTAAAGATGCCTTTCGCGATCTCCCGCGGGGATAGGCTCAAGAACCCCTCACAACTTCACCGATCGGAGGCGGAGACAATCACCAACTCCCCTCAACGATCCTCGCAGCTCCAAGCCGTCTAGGAGTCGGCAAACTCCAAGAGTAACAAGAGAAACCGCTGCGAATCACCACTACCAAGTGCCTCTAGATGATCTCAATCAATGCAATGCACTTGATGCTCTCCAAACTCACCAAATGATGATCACAATCAAGTAGGATGAGTGAGAGTGGAGTGGGAAGGCTCACAAGTATGTTATGATGTTTAGGAGTGCCAAGAGATGCTCCCCAAACCGGCCAAGTGACTATTTATAAGCCACACACAAAAACTAGCCGTTTTCAATTCTCTGCGTACCGTCGGACTGTCCGACGGCCAGAGCGTCGGACTAATCCGCACGGTCCGACGCCTCGGATGTACGCCACGTGTCACTAGCCGTTTGAAGTCGAACGTTGGATCACAACGGCTATTTCCTCGCGCCAAAACGAACCGTCGGACGGTGGGTCGTCGGACTAACACCCGCGGTCCGACGCCCACTGCCACTGCACCGTCGGACTGAAATTACACAGCGCGTCGGACTAACGAACGCGGCCGTCCGACGCTTCCAGAGAGCTCCCCGAGCCCTGAAAACCGTCGGACGTTGGTCCGACGCTCACCGTCGGACTAACGCCGAGAGTCCGACGCTCTCAGAGCTCGCCACGTGTTATCTCTCGCACGATCTGCACCGTCGGACTCTTCGGCTAATGGTCCGACGCTCAGAGACTAAGCGTCCGACGCTCACAGCAGTGTTAGCCGTCGGACCGAAGACATTGGTCCGACGCTCTGAGACTCTACGGTCCGACGCTCTGTTTTCTCAGGATTTTCACTCAAACCTTTCACCCTTTGTTCCCATGTGCTAACACCAATTGTTCTACACCTTGTGCACGTGTGTTAGCCTTTTCAAAAGAGTTTTCCACGGGTCAAGTTAGTGTCACTAGCATCTATATGCGTATGCAATGATCATGAACACCTAGTGGCACTTGATAACCGTATTTCATCAACGATTTCGCCCCTCTTGATAGTACGGCTATCTATCCTAAATGTGATCACTCCCTCTATGGAGTCTTGATCACCAAAACCAAAAGAGCTCCTATTGGTTATACCTTTGCCTTGAGCTCCCGGTTTCTTATCAACTTCCTTCTCATCTCTTGATGGACCTTGTGGACACATATGATGATGGACTTATACCATTTGCATGGATGCCGTCAATAGGGCTTTCTTCTTTGTTGATGGACTTACACCATTTTCATGGACGCCGTCATTGCCCTTCACTTGTGACTTCCACCGACCCGGTCCTTTGCTCCATCTTGCCATTTGCTAATCAATTCTCATGAAACACTTAGAGCAATCGTTAGCAAACTAGGTTTCATCAATTACCCAAAACCAAACATGGGCTTTCACCTCTGTTACATTAACTTGCCTCCAACGAATAGATGGCCACTCCAGGTGTGATCCGAAGCGCTACCAACTGCTGTGACGGTATAATTATCACCAGAAGAACACATGCTAGTAAGTAGGATACCTTAGGAAAAGCACTACTACTCCCCAACCCGACATACAAGTAAAACATAGAACAAGTGCAACAGTGCTACTTCAAATTCTTATGTCTTTCAATCCATAAAAGATTTGATAGCAATCAAATACGTTTCCAGGATAACAAAACATTACCTAACACTTTCAAACAACTATATTTTTACCATGCCTTTAAGATGGCCTAAACAGCCGTTGAAAAGATACATACCGTTGAATCTACTCAAGAATTGAGATGGCAAGTTTCACATTTTCATATCTCCAAATCCTAAATTTGGAAATTAGAAAATGTCAGTAGATAGCATATATTTCATAATCTCAATCTTTCATATGATTCACATTTGCGTTTAGGGTCTACAGGATATCCGGATGCATGAGCAAAACCTAACTGAAAATCCTGCAGAGAAAATAGTACATTGGACTTTGAAAATGTATATGTGGAATTTGCCTTATCTCAAAATCATGACTTTTACCAATATGAGAAGCTTGAAATTACAACAAATTTCACACATATGGAAAGTTGTTACGCTTCTACATTTACAAAATCCTCCAAGATTTGTATGAGAATAGCTAGCTTGGAAAGTTGTATCTCAAACAATTTGGGCTAAAATGATGAGATTTCATAAGCTAAATAGATCTAAAAGTACTATACAATTTTGTAGTTAACCAAAGAATTAAATTTAGCCTCCAATTCACCATAATAGCTCCCCAAGCAAAGCTAACTACAGGAGCTACATAACTGAATTCTAAGGAAAGACGTACCAATAGCTTTTGTTCCCTCTAATCCACTTCTAGACAAGGCCATACTCCATCATAGACATCTAATTTGGATGGGGAATGATGATATATCCTACTCACCATGGTCACCCACAAACCCTAGGGCACTAGGACAAAGACGGTTCTAGTGATCTACATCGAAGGTGCACCTCCTCTTGCTCCTCATGTTGCCCTTGATCTGTTTTTCTAGTTTCCACAAAGGGTTTAGTCTTGTAGTGAGGGTTAGAGCAAGGAAGCCATGTGAATGAAGGGAAGGAGCAGGTGTCACACCCGTATTTTAAGGATAAAATAGGATGCATAAAAGACTCATATGTGCTCCAGGAATATTCGCACATATAAACTGACAAATTACAAATGTATCATCACAGTGTTTACATACATAACGAAATAATGATTATTACAGAGTCTTGCACAAATATAGATAATAACTATGATGTCACACTCGCGGAAGCTCCATCACAGGGACAAGGTCGACTGGGAGACACCAAGCCTAACATTCATTGCGAAAATCTTTACTCCAATCTTCATCTGTGGTGGAGAATTGCAAGGGTGAGCATATTTTGTACTCAGCAAGTACAACACGGGTTCATTAGGCTCAAAAGGTTAGACACTGTTTGACTGCATTTAGCTTTTAATAATCATGTTCATTTTATAGCAATTGAGTAGCATCAAGATAATCCAACTCCCAATATTAATCCAATGATCAATTGTAATAAGGTTAATAAATAGCAAAGGTATTAACAGCAATAATAAACATAATATATTTCATAGTAACCATCTAACTGTAAATGTGTCCAAGGCCGCTCATGACCGCGAGCGCGACTGTTATAATAGTTTATTAAACTCTGCGTAGAGGTGTACACTTTACCTGTGAGTCATGATTTTCTAATGCTTGGGTTAGCTAGACCCAAACACCAGAGAATCATATAAAGCCATTTAAAGGTTCGTCTAACAAGTTAGGGCCGCAAGGTTTCCGCAGCAGCAAGATGTAGGAACCCCCTTCTCAATATGGCACACTCCTTCTCGGCTATACTCATAGATCAAAGGCTGTCCTACGCCAAGGTGGCACCCCTCTAGCGCCCTTTCGGGTAACCTCTAACAAGATAGAAAAGGTCCTTTAAATAACTAAAGACAGAGCCATGTAGCCCTCACAGCTGTACTGTAAATCCCGGATCATCACGAACAGAAATCCTATGGAGAGAAACTAGAGCCACATAACCCCGAGTTCTAGCCCCCTTTGAATAGGAACAAAAATCATATTATATTGTTCATTGCATAATCCATTAATCAGATCACAAGATCATTGGCATTAATAAAGCACTCGCAATAGCTACCCAATGCACAACCGATAGGTGAATAAAGAATCAGGAATTCAACACTAAGTTATAATCTCTAAGCTTGTCAAGGTGGACATATGAATGTGATTATTGTGAATAGGTCGGTCAACAAAGTTGGTCCATGTTATACTTGCCTTAAACTTGAGATCCTTTCTCTAATCCAAATCTTCAATTGATAGCTCCGAGAATTACCACGAACTGCTCACCGTCTATACTTGATCGATCACCACATCATCACACAAACATTCGAGCAAACATACACGTAGCAAACAATGAATAATAATTAGAACAGTACACCAATTAGTAACAAAATAGTTTGAAAAGTTATAAAATTATTCTACTCGTTCTCACGATTACATCGATATAAAGATAACGAAAAACAGATTTAAAATGTGTAAGATATGATTTTCCGAAGATTTACTATATAAAAATAATAATAGTTTAAATATAATTATGAAATTTAAAAAGTTGAAAACATATATAACAGTAGCAAATACACATAGACAACGTAAATACAGATCTAACGCAGTTTAAATGAGTCAAATCAGAATTAAAACACAATTGTTATAGCTAAATTAAGTTGAATGGTAAATCTGTAAATAAATCATCTTCTGCCTCTATCCATCTTCTTCCTTGGTTCAACCTGCAGAATGTGGCGTCATGGCTGCCTGCTGCGCTCGTGCCGGGGGAGGGAAACTCGTCCGGGAAGGGACCTTCGTCCAGCAGCTGCTTCGTGGGGCCATCACGTGGCAGGGAGAAGGAGGGGGCGGCCTGCCGCTGGTTACCAGCCTGCTCGCCGATGGCTGCTTGCTACCTGCTCTCCTGCTGCTCGTACGGGGAGAAGGGGCGCGGGGCAGGGCAAGGCCGAGGCCACGGGGACGACCAGTGGTGGCTAGCAGAAGTGCCCAGCTGGAAGGCGGCCGTAGAGGAGGTGCAGTCCGCCGGAAACCGAAGAAAACAAAATGCTATCCTCGCTGAGAAACTGACCGGAGATGAAAAAAAGAGGGGATTCGATAAAAGAGATATATCATGGCAAAGGGAATGAAGAGGGCTATCTCGTGGTGGTGATGGTTTTGTCGGAAACGGTCGAGATGACGAAGAGTTCGTCGGAGACCTAACTTTTAGAAACTTCGGTTTTAGATCTAGGAGGCTACGAGCGGCGGCTGCGAAAACGGGTCGTACTTTCGGAATCAGCGCGTTATATATAGTTGTAGTGTTTGAGTTCGGCACAAAATAAGGTGTTTTTATTATTTTCGGAATTATTAAATATTCTGAATTAAATAATTCCAGAAAAGGCCAGAATTGATATTTGAGTCTCGAAAAATATCCTGAAGGTTCTGAAAATTATAGGAAAATTCCCGGAGACATTTTGGAATATGATGAACCCAAATAAAGGATTTAGAGATCATGAAAAGATATTTTGGAGCATTAAAAAATAGATTTTACTCACAGAAAATAGGAAAAAGGTCTGCAAAAAGCTAAAAACATTTCTGGAAAGTATTTAGAGATAAGTTGATGAATGATGAATATGAAAGAGTGATTTGGAGCTGAAAAAAATGTTCTGATAAGCTCCGATTGAAGGATCTATGTTGGGAATCAAGTAATTTAATTATAAAAGGAGAAAGACATAATGTAGCGAAGATCGTTGTACTAAACGCATATTGAAAATTTACTCACTCACATCATAAAATCATTTACAAAAGAATTTGAATAATTTTTAGTTTTAGCAATGACCACTCAACTAAAATAAATCATATGCAAGGGCATAAGTGCACAAACATGTTGCTAAAACCTAGTTGAATTTTAACTTAATAAATTTTTTTAATTTTCCTAGGTTTTTATGAGCTCAAAAATACTAAATTAAATCATTTTACCTATATTTCAAAAGTAGCAAAATTTGAGGTGTTACAGCAGGGAACATATGGAAGTGAATGAGATTGTTCTATAGAGGATAGTCGAGAGAGACAACAGGAGGTTCTGGTACAAAGAGTAAGGGGAGGGAATGTGCGCCGATCGCTGGGCTTGGGCCTGCCCATGGCTGACTTTGCTATCATCTCTTTTTGAATTTATTTCTTCAAGTGTTACAGTTTTTAACCCTAGCAAATGTCTAAACATGTGGAACTGACATTCGAACCGAAATCTGAATAAATTGATCAATGACCAAAGAATATGCTAAGAAATCACTTGAGGCACTGAACAAATAGTGAAGTATGCAAAACCATTGTTTCCAAAATGTGTTCCACTTAAAACACATAACTCGACAACCAACACTCACAAAATGAGCAACTTGCGCTTGCCAATACCACTTGTGCACCAAACTGCGGACTATCGGTCAATCAATTGTTGTATGTTACACTTCTGGAGGTAGGTATGATGGAACAACCACTTCTTGAATATTCATCACTTCTAGAATACACCAGATCTCATCATTCCTGGTCTGGAGAGGTAGCTTTGGAGTAATTATGAGATGCAGCTTTAATTGATCAACTTGTAGTCCTTGTATACGTATCCTTACCTTCTCTCCACACAACAACAACTATATATCTCTTATCTCTCAGCTTCCTCACAAATTCAAGCTAGAGGAGCCTTCAGTTTTTCTAGTTGGGCCCGAAGTATCGTGGGTTGGGCCATCTATCGTGCACTACTAGAGGCCCATCTTTGTTGCCATTCCCAACAATCCTCTTCGTAGCCTGCCTATTCTTCAAAGCTTCTTGCCTCCTCTGCCGCTAGCTTGCTGGATGAGCACTTGGTCTTGTAGCAAAGATCGATATATTCCCCCATTGGAAATTCTGTTATTTTGTCGTTTTAGGTAACATTTTTTGTTATGCTTGAGATATATATGCTTTGTCTAGATATATAGTCAACACTATGTATGGAGACATAGTGGACACTATGTATCCAGAAAAACAAAAACCATTTGCAATTTACAACCAAGGGGGTACAAGGAAAGTTGTGACTTCACTTCCAAAGATATTAGGTCAAGCATTATGGATTCATGCTAGAGGTGGAGTCTTTTACACTTCAGATCTCCTAAAATTCATATTGCGCCTACACACAGTTCATAAGCAGATGACGGAGAAGAAGAACCAATGCTTATTACTATTGATCTGGAGCATCAAACATATCATCGATCTTCGAGTGAAGATGATACAATAACATATATTTGTGTAGAGATTCATCACAGTTTGTGTCGTGTCACATGGAACTGGTGGGTTTATCTTCTCACTTTGTCGGCTTCCTGTATCGCAAACAGAAGGACTTGAGCCTGTCAAGCCCATCTTCGAGAGAAGATGGATCAATTGCAAATGTGATCCGAAGCCAATCCTTGTATCCCACAGCACATCCTGACAATTTATTTCCAGCATGTTACATCTCAAGCTATAGTTCGAAATGAATCGTGTATTTGGAAGAACAATACCTGGCAGAACAACCACCAATTCTTCCTTTGCCAGCCGGCAACAGAAGTCCATGTCATCTTTGATGTCCTGCAGGCAAGATACATCCAGTTTCACCTGTAGCAAATCAAGGGAACTTCACAAGCTGTTAGGGAATCCCTCATGGTATCCCGCAACATGGAAGAGTATGTATAGTGAGTAGTGACTAACAGACCATTACGAACATGGATCCCTCTGGTTTGCTTGGGCAAGTGATTGCATTGATGCTCTTCACCTTTTCCCAGCATATGTCCGCACTTTCTTTTATAATTTTGATTTGTTTCTGGAAGAATTCCTCCTTTGTGTTCTCCAGGAGGTCTGGAATTGCTCCCTGAGAAACAAAATTTTGTGATCAAGTCAATGTAAACCATTATATTCTAATGCGCGTTGTCAAATCTTTCAGGAATATGGCAATGCAGTTACAGTTACCTGGACAAAAGTTGGAGGATCAGAAGAGATATCAAGGTAGCTCTTGAGGCTGCTCACTACCTGAAAGAAGGAAAAACATGTATATCCATCATATCACTGCAAGTTGCATGGTAACTTCATTTAAGTCCAAAATCTTACGAATCTTTTCGATCAGGCATGTCAGCACCGAGAACATTTTGTTATAATGTGCAAACCAACTTCCAATACTGATTATCACATAACTAATGTTAAATCACGAAAAGTAAAGAACCTTAATGCTCTGCAATACACCATTCGGATCATTGGTAACTATCCATCCAAGCCGCCATCCAGGCACCACCCATTTCTTCGATATGGACCCCAGTGTGAACACTGGAGCCACAGCCCCAAACACACCCATGGGCACAAATTTCCTCTCCCCAAATGTCAAGTGTGCGTAAACCTCATCTGCTATGACAAAAATGCCAAGCTTCCGCGCGGTCTCAGCAACCTAGAAAATCATGGACACAAATAGGTATTCAGGCTATGGCCCAAGAACCGTTAACTAATTCAGGCAGAACTATTAGTAGCTTATCAGAACTTGCCTTGGCCAGGTGCTCATAGGTGTAGACATTGCCACAGGGGTTTCCTGGGTTAACAATGACCATGGCAACAGTGTTCTTGTCGGCAAGGGCTTGGACGCCGTCAATGTCAACCTCCCAGTCTTTCTCTGGTAAAAGATCGAAGCACCGTGCTTCCATGCCATTGAAAACAGCGCGCGCCTCGTAGAGCAGGTAGCCGGGCCTTGGCAACAAGATGTTGGCACCAGGACGAGCTAGAACAGAGCAGATTATCTCAATTGCTTGAGCACAGCCACTTGTGAGGTAGACGTCATCAGGTGACAATTTATTTGGCAAGTCACGGGATAAGTACTGAGCAATCGACCTGAAATTTAAGGTTTTAAGTCACCGTAAGGTAACTATGTTTAGAGTTGTGAAGAACAGAGATGTACTGTATAACGTAGTTTGTTGTGCAAACAAGATAGACATAAATGTCTGTCAGGAGAAAATTTCAGTGTCCAAGCTCCTAGGCATCTAAGGAAGTGAACTTTATAGTCGGAACATGAACCATGGGGAAAGGCCATATTTCCCTCTGTATTGTACTGTTGATTTTAGTGGCCATCACAGCAAGATCACAGAGACAACTCATGTTCGGCTGCGTTGAAATTCGGCTGAACTGAATTCTACGACTGAACTGTTGTAAGAGGAAAATATTATTTTGTGCTGTTGTCTGTAGATAAGTTGAACCTAAATCGAGCGAACAGAGCGCAATAAAAATGAATTAATTGTGTACCAAACTGAAACTTTTTTCTGAAATAAGGTGGGGGGAGTCAAACAGGCTTTCCACATCACCAGCCAACTGTTTTGCTACCAAGGCAAGTTGGAAAAGACAATATTGGCAGATCAGAATCAGATGGAATGGAAGGCTCAGTGATTTTCCAAACAGAGCACAGACTCTGTTCACTAGAACTGGCTATGAAACTCATGCTGACTTCATCAGCGAGGGAAGGGAAGGAACAGAGATAGAGAAGCGGGCCAATAAACAGTGTCAGTGACGTCACCTCCGTGCGGGCTCAAGGCCGACGCATGTGGAGTAGGAGTTGTACTCCCCGGAGTGGAGCGCGTCGCTGACGGCGTCCACGGCCTCCGGCGCCGTCCGGAAGCACGGGAACGCCGACGGGTCGCCGTGGCCCATCGGGACCACCGGCCGGCCGCCGTCGCCGTCGCCGTCGGCGCCCTCTACCATCCCGGCCTTGACCCTGCCCAGCACGCCGCGCACCGAGAGCGACGTCAGGCCCAGGAGGGTCTCGTTCGGCTCGAAGTTCCACGAGCCGGCCGGGACGGCCGTCGCCGCCCCATTGCTGCCGCTCTTCTCCATCGCCGGGGGCGTGGTGGTTGGTCCTGCGACAGAGGTTTTTGGCTTTTCTTGGCGGGCGGCTTTGGCCGCTGCGAGCTGAGTGGCGGAGATGTGTGACAGACGGCCAGTCTACTTATATACTGGAGTAGTACACAAAGAACTTAATTAAAAGTAGAACGTCAGGAATTTTAGAGATGCTATCATGGTACCAAAAAGCGACCGATTTGGCCGTTTGGTAGATGGACAATTGTTTAAACATATTTTAATAAAACATTTTTCTTAAGAATTAGAATTCAGCATATTATTCAAATGGTCTTAAGTGATTCTATTATTGAGACTCAAGAGCGTTGGATTTAACGTGGGTCTGCCCATATTTTATTCAATTAAATCAAACAAATACTAAGTTTATATAAATGCTGAGTGCAAATAGTGCAGTGAATATAGTTGATGACCAACATACAACGGCCATGCTATCCAAAAGGTGAAACCAACGTCTATGGTGATGAACCTGTCCACATACTAAATAGACTATCTCTAACAACAATAGCCAAAATATAATACCCATGTTTAGTCTTCCCCAACAACAACACTCAATAGAGAATTCTTTATACAAATGGGTTTCCAGGAGAGAATACCTATATTTGGGTTATGCCTCTCCTGACACCTAAAATGAGTCTCTTATGTGGGTAGTCTATTGAAGGTTGAGACGATATTGTCGAAGACCTATGTATTTTGGATTTTGGTACTCATATAGATCTCCTGTTGGAGATAGTATGAGGGGGAACACTTTGACACAACGGACTGTGTTGTAGCGTACTGTATTGTAGATGTCAAATTACAGAAAGTATTTGATTTGAGAAACTATCTCATCCTATCTGAGTTATCGTCATGAACATTCGTGTAATGACCCTACTCGTACTTATACTAGTTATTGGCTTGAGCCACGATAATAACAAATTATTGTATTATTTTTTTATAAACAAAAGGTATGAGAGCCGGAAAATGGTGGACCATCCCATCCACAAACCAACAACAATTTGACTGGTTGTTGACTGGCGCCGTATTCCCATGGCTTGGCGGCCAAGTTATTTGCATGTTAATTGGTGTGAAACATGTGTTGCTGAAGCGCGAGGAAGCTGCTAGCGGGTCTCATTTTTCATCTATCTCGCTCCCGTAATGCACAAACGTAAACCTGCAACATCAAGTTTATTTTTTACTTCTTATCCTATTTCATTGATAGTTCATCACAAATAATCTCAGGTCAGAATATATTTCATACGCCTTAATTATCATCTCGTTAGTAATTACACGGTGTGGTTTTCTCCTCCAATAGGATGGTAGTTTCAATGATCGCTATTACCAGTAGCCTTTTTTAGAGGCGACTGCCATAAACACTAATCATTTCACAAAAAAAAAACAGTAAAAAATAATTTTATTCACTTGTGTCTATATAGGGCACATCAATTCACCTAATAATTGCTTTTCTGAATTTTGAAATGGACATTTATGACTCTAAAGGAACTCAAATAAAGAATGTTTTAACTAGTGTTGTAGATATTAATTATTTAAAAATTTTGAATTTTGAATATGAAAAATCCAACATATTTTTTCTTGGATAAATCATTTAAAATAAAAAGTTGGCAACTACATCCATGACTTTTGTTTTTTGTCAGTTCTCCATCAGGTCTTTGGAAAATTTTGAATTCAAATGTGTGACGTCTTGAAACTAAATTTCAGGCCATATATTATTTCAAATGAAAACTACAATGTTGTATATCCTTTTGAGATCACTAACATGCTCCATCTGACGTCAATTGGAAAACTAAAAAAAAATTCCAAAATGTGAGAGCTTTAAATAGATTTTTTTATATAAATGTTTTCAACTAAGAGGTTATAGAGATCATTTCAGATAAATTTTGTCTTAAAAATATAAATTTCAGTTTATTGTACCCTAATTTTTGGAGATGGCTAGATCTAGTCGAGCATTTTTAGAGCGACTAGAAAAAGTAGCTGCCTCTAAAATAGATTTCTAGAGACGGTTTATTTTTGAAAACATGTTGAGAGGCATCATCTGATTGAGCCGTATCTACCCAAAATATTCAGTGTCTCGTAAATCGTTTTCTTAGTAATAGATAATAGATGGAGCATGCACGGTCCTCTCGGTTTCATAATATTATTAATATATCGAAAGAAATATCAGATAGCTTAGCAGGTGGCTATTGACATATTTACAATATAATGGACTGACATGTTATCAATTTGCGTTTGTCTTTGCTACTAGAATTATAAAAGTATCAAGGGCACTGGCGGCTGAACGGACCATGTCTGACAAGCGGACCACAAAGAGAAATTTGCCCTTGACGTTAAGACAACGTCCACGTCATGAGGTACTGCATGCGTGCGCGCTGAATTGGATGCGCATCTCTATGGCTAATGGCTACAATATGATATGATGCGACTGCGCAGCGCACTCTGCACACAGGGGCCGGAAAGTTCAGTGCAGAAGAAAATGTGGAGGTAAGTTCGCTTTCGTTCTTGTTAAAAGTGTGGAGAAAATAAAACCACACTTCAATTGCTATCCTCCAGCATACCTGCACAAAGTTTATAGGGACGTATGTCCGCCCGGACATCCGGACAGAGGTGGTTGTCCGGACGCCCGTCAGCCTGTTCCTTTGCTAAAGATAAGCGCTGATTTCAACTCATGCTGATTTATTGTGAGAGAAAAATACTGTTTTGTAATTGAAAATAAGCGTTGATTGGTCAAAAGAACAAGCCCTATACTATACTGCATGTACGTTGTTGTTACTTAAAAAAGTCATAGCTCCTAG
The DNA here is from genome assembly GCA_038502445.1 of Eremochloa ophiuroides. Classification (NCBI taxonomy): domain Eukaryota; kingdom Viridiplantae; phylum Streptophyta; class Magnoliopsida; order Poales; family Poaceae; genus Eremochloa; species Eremochloa ophiuroides. The sequence goes on from JAHLJS010000224.1 coordinate 13,554, forward strand.
AATAAATATCCAAATCAAAATCTGATTGTAATATCATGTTTCTTATAATTAACTCTTCAAAATAAGATCCCACATGAATATATTTTGACAACTTTTATTTTATATATATATATATATATATAATATTTCAATATATTTTTGTAACATTCATACAAAATATTTGCAACATATTTTTTGAAACTAATGAAACACTGGGTATGTACTTTTGCAACAGGGTGTTTCGAGCGCCCAGACGTCCGGATGGACTCCCGCGGCTGCTGAACCTATCCCACACTTTTGGCTGCTCGTGCCCTTATTCCTGCGCCAACCACGCTATGGGTCAGCATGCAATGCTATGCTGCTGCATGCAACTGATAGTGGCGTTAAAAAGCATACACTTTTTAGAATTAAAAAAAGTTATGGCGCCTAAACTAAGCATCCTAACAAAAATCTGATTGCACCATTGTGTTGGTTACAATAAACTCTTCAACACAAGACCCCATATGGATATATTTTGAAACTTGCATCCGAAACACTGCTACAATACTAGATTTAATTTTGAAACTTTCGAAAACAATACTTGCAACATATGTACAAAATGTCTAAAACACTCGAAATATGTATGAAACATTTAAAAAAAATCACCTAGAAAAGTTTGGAAATCCTTTGTAAATATATGCAACATCTAGATAAAACACTTGAAAACATATGTAACATTCAGATTAAACACTTATAAACATACATCTAGAAAAAGAGATAAAACAATGAAAGCGTACACTTAAAACATACCTAAAAAAAGATGAAACATTTTAAATGGCACTTACAAGTTACAACATGCACTTAAGACACTTCTAACATGTTTCAGACGTACTCCATGTTGGTAGTGTGTTTGAAATGTTTAAGTTATTTTTTAAACGTCGGTTACATGTGTTAAATATTGTATACTCATATGTTGCAATGGCTACAAACATACTACGTAGGAGTATAGGGCAACCACAATGTAATAAAAAGGTGGCATTAAGCAATAAATATTGGGGGCAGAAATTGACCTTAGCCATTGTGAATATGAACCTTAAATAAAGGTGCACCACAAGCTTGTGGTCGACCACAAGTGAATAAAAAAATATTTCTCTCTTTTGTTTACCGCCGTTTCTCTCTCCATATGCCGTTACCTGCTCTCTCTTCGTGACCTTGTTTTTAATGAGTGAGACCCAACTTATCTCCCCAATACACCATATACATTGTGCAGGGCAAACCACAATTGGGTCCCACACTAGAGGTGAATACGAGCCATGCACATTGCGCATGCTCCTTATAACACATGTTATAGCAGATCCTTGAGTGCTTCGTGAGCATGCGTGAAAAGCATCAATGAATTACGGCCCTATTTATATCCACTATAAATTGCAATTACAACTAGTCACATTAATATTGTGACATATGCATGGAGCATTAAATGTAGATGAAATATTTGCATGTTTATACTTTTTATATATACATCATGAGACGAATCTTTTAAACTTATTTGGGTCATGATTGGACAAAAATTGTCAAATACAAACCAACATTGTAAGGAATCTAAACACAGACTACAGTAGGGAGCCTGAGCAGTACAGCAGGGCAGGCAGTAGGGTGCGGCAGAGCATGCATGCGTGTCAGAGAATGGGAGACAGCCACACCCTACCCTCTCTCACACACACAACAGGCTGCATAGCAGCAGCACTCTCTCTCCCCGTACTTGCAGCTGCATAGCACGTTCATGATCCGTATCTCTTGTAGAAATATACTACCTCCGTCCGCAAAAGAACGTAATTCTTTGACTTTTACGATTCCTCTTTGACCATTCGTCTTATTTAATTTTTTTATATAAATAATAAATTAAATAAATTATTATGAAAATATATCTAACAATAAAATAAGTCATAACAAAATAAATAATATTTATTATAAATTTTTGAATAAGACGAACGGTCAAACAGAGATCGTAGAAGTCAAAGAATTGCATCCTTTTAAGGACGGAGGGAGTAGTAGTAAATGTTAAAGAATAATAAAATAAAAAAAGAAAATGAAAAAAAGGAAAAAGAAGCGGTGCAGGCGCGGGGCACGGGCGGCACGCGGCCTGCGGCGCTGGGAGCCGCGTCCGGCGCGCGGCCGGACGCCCGACCAGGAGGATTACTGAAGTTTATAATATACTAGCACGAGTGCCCGTACGTTGTAACAAGAGAGCATTAAAATAAGTTTTGATCAATTCAATTATTAGTGATCATACGTTACAGCTGGAGAGTGTCAAAAAATTTTTTTGTTAACTCAATTGGTTTCGTAACCAATATAAAAAAATAATTATTATACATGTTTTACCCAAAAAACTAAGAAATATATGAGTTTTCTTAGCAGAATATCTCTTGTTTTATTTACATCTCACCTGGTTGCTCTCCCTCACTTTACCATATGGTATTAATGTCAACCGGGCACATAAAACTAAACCGAACTAAGTACACGTCTTATTAAGATAAGATTTAAACATAGCCCATTATAGATAAGATTTAAACATGGCTCATTAAAGATACCCATGTATATTATAGATATAAAAAAATAAAGTAACTATAGGTATAGGTATAGATTAGTATTTGTTAACCAAACAAAGCATGTGGCGTGGTGGTATGTCGTCCATACTTGTAAATTTCATTCCGGTACCGGCCGGAATGGCCGGAATGCCCCGTTCCGGTGCCCAAACCGGTGTAGAAGGGCTGCAATCCCGTACCGGGTCAAATACCGGTCAATACCGGCCATTCCAGTCAATTCCGGCCGAAACGCCTGTTCCACCCATTCCGGTACCGGACTAAAACCAAGTGACGAAACACTTTTTCCATGTGTGAGCTATGGAGTTTAGAAAAAATATGTGAGTTTAGAAAAAATGTCAGTGTGATGAAGCGTAACTATGCCATAAGTATATATTTATATGATTATTTATGTATATGTATATTCATATATTTTTAATATAATAAAGTCCGGAATGGTACACCGGTATCGGTCGGTACCGGAATGTTCTATTCCAAGAGTAAAAACGGAACGGCCTCCGGAATGGAATTTACAAGTACGATGTCGTCTCCCTTCTGTTGTTGGAGAGGAGATGTGGGTTCGATTCCTTGGGAGATCATTTTAATTTTGGTGCCTTTTCTAAAGGCTATCGAACTTGGACTGGTGGGCCAGATTGTTGGTCGCTGCCCGGAGTGGACCATAAGCGAGCACGTGAGCGGTGCGACATGACCCAACGGCAAGGCTGAGGGAGGCAGAACAAAAAACGATGTAAAAAAAAAGAAATATTTTCTCTTTAGTAGTAATAGATATAAATAAGTAGGACTAACCTTAACATGGAATGTTTTCTTTCGTCACAATGCATACAAGCGCTAGAGATAGGATAACACCAGATTTGTGGTGATTTTGCCTTTTCTACATGATTTCGGGGTACTGTGCAGTCAATCCCTGCCAGACAGGGACTCAGATTCGGTGACGTTCCTTCGGCAAGTCACGGCGTAACTGGCAGCCTTTCATCCAGCGTCAAACTATCATCCAATGGCTACCAGCGTTTTCCAGACATATTTTACTTTTCCTTTGTGAATATAGGCGGGAGTGGGCTCGCTTGTTCCCGCGCTGCGCTCGTTTTCCGTGGGCTGCGCCGGCGGCGGCCGATTCGCTTCGTCCAGTTCGCCGCCCGCTGTGCGGATTCGTCCAGTCCACCGCCCGCTGCGCGAAGGAGCCCAACCACTGAACTGCACAACATCAACGTCGGGGCCGTGCGCTGTGCTGATTTCTTGTGGCCTGCGCTGACCGGCGCGAGGAGCCAAGTAATCCGCCGCCCGCTGCTTGGAGGTGCTGAGCCATCGAACTCAACGCCAGGAAGCTCTGTAAGGAGTTTGCATAAGTACGTGACCTCTTCCCTATCTTGATTACAGTACTTTGCCTTCACTTCACATATAACAATCTTTTCATCTGTAGCTGAATTCAAACTAGTACAGATAGTTTGTGGATGTATAGTTTGCAATCTTAGGATTAAATCTGAAAAAATATAATCAGTGATATTGTAGTTGACATAATGTCATAGAAAGCTCTGTGCATGCAATTCAATTTTCAGAATGTATTCATGTGCAGCTCAAATAGGCTCATTTGTTTGTTGACTCAGAAATGACTTGTTTATTGTTTATAGCAGATGTTTTTCTTGATCAACAAATGCAAATCTGTAATCATGTGCTGTCCATTGTGTGTAGTAAATTTATTCTTTTTTGTAGAATTGGACAAGAAAAATTTGGTTTATGTTAAATGCAATGGCAGAACTTCAAAAGGGAACGCCTCAAGTTGGTTTAAGGTTTAAAAATCCAGATTGGGCTTGGCAGTTTTGGGTGGCATATGGGGGTTCTATCGGCTTTGATGTGAGGAAAAGATATAGAAATTTCAACAAATATGATCGCAAGGTAACTTCTTGCAGATATGTTTGTGCCAATGAGGGTTATCGGAAAAAAGTGGAAAGAGATCATGTGACAAAGTTTAGACCAGAAACAAGAACCGATTGCAAAGCACGAATGACTATCACATTGGACCGAGGTCAAGGAATCTATGAAGTCACTGATGTTATCCTTGAACACAATCACCTCCTTTACTTGCCTGAAACTCGACACTTGATGGCATCACAAAGGAAAATTTCAGAATTACAAGCTTTTGAAATTGAGACAGCCGATGATTCTGGAATTAGGCCAAAAGCTGCCCATGAGTTGGCTGCCCGTCAAGTTGGAGAGCCGTTTAACCTTAATTACACTTGTCATGACCGCAAAAATTATTTATAGAGCAAGAGGCAGAGAGAGTTAGCTTTTGGACAGTCAGCTAGTATGTTGAAATATTTTCACGACAAGATCTCTAAAAACCTATCATTCCAATATGCTCTGCAAGTGGATTGTGATGAGCATATAACCAACATATTTTGGGCTGATGCCAAAATGACCCTTGATTATGCATATTTTGGTGATGTCGTGACATTTGACACTACTTTTGGCACAAATAAAGAATATCGACCATTTAGTGTCTTTCTTGGGCTCAATCATTTTAGAGAAACCACTATTTTCGGTGCTGCAATTCTCTTTGATGAAACTGAAGGCTCATTTACATGGCTTTTTGACACCTTTCTAGCAGCTCACAATGGCAGGCAGCCTAAAACTATTTATACAGATCAAGATGCAGCTATGGGAAAAGCTATAAAGAATATATTCACTGAGTCATATCATGGGCTGTGCACATTTCACATAATGCAAAATGCCATCAAACATTTATCAGTGAAGGGCCAAGAAGAAGAAGAAGGTGACCAGGAAGATGAAGAACCTCGTAGTCTTGCTGATTTTAGTGCCTGTATGTATGGTTATGAGGACAAGGAGGCATTCCAAGAAGCATTTGACATTATGAGGACAAAAGTGCACAAGCAAACTTGGTTGGATAGCATTTACAAGGTGAAAGAGAAGTGGGCTGAATGTTATATGAGAGAGGTTTTTAGTTTGGGAGTGAGAAGCACACAACTAAGCGAGAGTTTCAATAATGCATTGAAGAACCATTTGAAATCAGATTTTGATATTGTTCGATTCTTGAGGCATTTTGAAAGGGCAGTGGAAGACAAAAGAACTAAGGAGTTGGAATCTGAATTTGAGGCAAGGAAAAACATACCAAGAAGGCTAATGGGCACTCCTATATTGGTGCAAGCAAGTAAAGTATACACACCAGTTATTTTTGAAGCTTTCCAAAGTGAATATGAAAGATCAATGGCTGCATGTACAAGAGTATTAGAAGACAACAAATATGCTGTTGCTGTTGGGAGTCTCCATGGTGATCTCAGATTTGAGGAGGAGCGCATAGTAACATGTGACCCTTTAAACGAAACAGTTTCTTGTAGCTGTGGAATGTTCAATAGAGTAGGAATACTATGTGCACATGGCCTCAGGGTTCTTGATTTAATGAATATAAAGATGTTGCCAACACATTACATCTTAAAGAGATGGACTAGAGAAGCGCGCACTGGAAGTATACAAGATAGGCACGGAAGAAATGTGGTAGAAAATCCAAAACTAGAAGCTCAACAACGATTCAAGTTTCTGTCTCATAAATTCCACAATTTGGCATATAAAGCTGCCAACTCTCCAGAATGTTGCTTGCTGCTCGACAATGCACTTAATTGCCTTTGCACACAAGTTGAGGATAAACTTAATTTATCCAGTTGTGCTATGGAAGAAAAAACGACAAATGAACAAGAAAATGTTTACCCAAATATCAACCAAAAAGATGATTTGCTTAGTGCTGCAAAGCTGAAAACAAAGGAGGTCCAGTCAAAAAATTCGAAGAGAAAGAGAACTTGGATTGATAAGTTACGACACAAGGGGAAGCGCAAGCAAACAAAATCTGCCATAAGAACAAAGAAAGGAGCAAAGGTATATTCAAAACCTGTGCAGCCCATACTTTTATACATGTTGTTTTCAATGTAAATATAAATTAATCATTTTAATTTCATTGCAGCCACAAAAGAAAAATGGTGGTGTTCAGCCCCAAGTCCAAGTGGAGAATGAAGATAGAAAGAAAGAAGCAAATCTGCAGTCTCAAGAATACAATGCCATTAGCAATTTTACTTAACTCATAACAACTGCAACTTGTGTTGATGATGACCTTCAGTTCTAGTTGTATAGGCTAGCTAGATAGCATTTTGGACAACATTAACTATAGTCTTTTGCGGCCTAAATGTACTCTTTTGTGGCCTAACTATAGTCTTTTGAGGCCTAAATGTACATGTGAAATGGCCTTAAGGATGTTAAGAGTAGCACATGTTGGGGCTTTAGTAGTATCAAATGTTATTGGAACACACAGAGTGAAGTGTGGTTATTTCTTTACCAATTGTGTGCTTACTAAAATGTTTATTGTGTGTGTAATACCTCTGGTATTACAATTTAATTAATCTGTCATGTCATCATATTTAAATTTAAGCATCTGCATATGATTGTGCTTAAGGCCTAGAGTGATTTGATTTCAGCTAGTATTGATTGTGTAATTAAGTCCTTAATCAAAATCAAAAAAATAAAAATAAAAAGATTAAATAGAAATCAAATTAAACCCTAAAGTTGACCAAAAACCCCAATTCAAAATCTATAAGGAATCTGGGAAAAATGTCTTAATGAAAGTTGTAGAGCTTTTGAAATGGGACAACTTTTATTTTTGGAGATTTTGAAGTTATGTTATAAAAATTCAAATTAAACTCAAATTACTATATTGAAATTTACATTTGAAACTTCAAATTCAAAAATATTAAGAATCTTCAAAAACTTCCTAAATAGAAGTTGTCAAGCTCACTGATTAGAACAACTTTCATGTTTACCAATTTTCAAGTTGTTGAAAAGAATCAAAAGTAATTTTAAAATTTCAGTTTGAAATTCAAACCCTACTTTTACCCCCTTTTCTGTAATTTGAAATTTTGGCCGAATTTGAATTTGGTGTCAAAAGCAAAAGTGATCTACTGGAAATACCCTACAACTTTGCTATTCACCACTTCCTCGGATTCGATTGAGATCAGCTCGAATTTGCATCAAATAGCTCTTGACCTACTTGGCCTACTACTGTAGCTACAGGGGGGTCCCCCTGTTTTTCTTCTCCGTCGTACGCGCATGCCGCGCGCAGCGCCGGGCGCCATCCGGCCGGCGTGAAGGGGGCAGGGCTGGTGTCGAGCAGCCATGAGGGGGCCCCGGATCTAGCCCGAGCTTATCCTTCCGTTTCCCTGGCCTTTAAAGTCGACGAGCGACCATTTCTCACCATTTCTCCTCCTCGCGGCCGCCGTTGAGCTCAATCGGGTTGCGGTGAAATTCACCGTGACCAAGCCACCACTGCCTCTTCCATCTCCAAGCAAGCTCGCTAGTTTCCTTGCGCATCGATTGGTGTCGTCGGTGTGGGCTGTGGTGTCTCGAGCGTCCGGGAACGCGGATCGTCGTCTCCGCGTCCGACCGGAGCCGAGCAGGGTACCGCGGCACGTTGGGAAGTCGAGGCCAGTCTTCTAGGGTGAGGTCCTATCGAAATTTGTGTGTGTTTTGGGGTCCTTGTCCTCCTATGGTTCTCATGTGCTCGATGGTTCGTCATTTGGTGCTATAGGATCACCGGAACGGGAGGATCTTCACCGGTGCTCATCGTCGTGGGACGACGCGTCTTCAAACTCACTCCTCCGTTCCGTCTCCGTCCCAACCGGTTACGGGTTTAGGGTCGTGGTGAGTTCCCGAGTCGTTTCCTACCTTTGGTTTGGTCGCGTTCGTCTCGCGCTCGCCGGCATGTGGTCTGCCGCCGCCGCCTTGTCGCCGTAGTGACCGACGAGCTCGTCGCCGGTCGGGTCTAGTCGTTTAGGGTCTCTAGGGTGGTGTCTCTAGGTGCTGAGCGATGTCCGGTGGTGTTTCCCTTGCCGGAAGGGGGTCGCCGGCGGCGGAGGTCGCGTCGTGCTGCGCACGCGCGCGCGCGGTAGCCTTCGGTCGGAGGAAGGGGACGACCCTGACAGGGGTGGCCCGCCTGTCAGCGGCCGAGAAAGTGAGGGAGAGAGCGCGCGCGGGGGCTGACGGCTGGGGCCGGCCTGTCAGCGACCCGGCTCGGAGGCGAGCGCACGCGGGCGCGTGCGGGCCGTGCTGGGCCTGTGCGTGGTTGTGGGCCGGCTCGGTGGCGCGCGCGGCCGTGGCCTGGGCCGTGCTGGGCCGATTCGTTTGAATGGGCCGAATGGCCGTTTTCTTTTCCCGGCCGAATTATTAGAGCTTTTGCATTTTAAATAACTTGAATAGTGTTAGTTTTTAATCTTTTTGTGTGGATTAATCTGCTGCACCATAAATTATAAAAATATTGGTGGGTACTCTATGTAATGAGTAGAATTTAATAAAAATATTAAATGCAGGAGTTGGGTGTTTTCTGTATTAATTAAAAATCAGCACATTAAATGATAAAATGAACTTTGATGATTTTTAATAATTTCTGTGATGTTCCAAAAATCATGAAATTTATTGTGTCACTGTTTGGTACCAAAATCTATTTGTTGGTGAATTTTGGCATCAAATGGAAATAGTTAAATATTTATTAAATTATATGTTAGTTAAATAATTAATAATAGGAATAGGAAATGGTATAATTATTTGAATGGTGTGATTTTTGGATTGATTGAGACTCTAGGTCAATCACCTTTATGACCTGGGGCAATATGAATTAGAGCAATCATGATTAGCTTATGGTAGGGTCTTGATCATGAGTATACTTATTTATTTTTAAATTTAGTTGTCATTTCATGTGCATCGCATTCATACATTTATTCATTGCAAACGTGTAGTGACCGAGAATCCGGAGGTAAAGTCTGAGGGTCCATCTGAGGAGACTGCTCAGGAAGTTGTGCAAGGATTTGATATTTGTGGTACTGACCCGGACCCGACACTCTACACAATCCAAGGCAAGCCCCGGTGCATTTGCCCTCTTCTTGTTGTTTTAAAATATTTATTACTTGAGTTAATTAAGTGCATTAGGTCAATAGGAGTTGGGTGAAAACCAATTGATGTATTTCCATCCTTGAATACCTGACAATACATGAAGACCTGCTTATTTAAAAAGGTATTGCAAAAATGCTTAGTCATGCTTAATGATTAGTTTTGCGAAAATGCTATTTTGAACTGTGATGAGATTAATCGAATGAATCACTTTATGGGAATGGTATGTCCTTGTTGGTTGGCAGTGTTCCTAACTAGTTCATTGTCAACCACAGGGATGGGTTGTTTCGTTTGGTCGACCATCTGTTGGGTTGGAGTCCCAACGATCCTCGCCATCGGAAAGGGATGTGAAAACCGGGTAGTTACCAATGTACTTGGGTTAGAGTCCCAATGCATGGTTTCTAACGGAAAAATATTAGGGACCGTTCGTTGTCAGGCCTGCTGTGATCAAGACTTTGCAACTAGCCACATACTACGGAAAGCCTCTGACTCCGGTGGCTCTACTGCTGGAACCGACAACCACGCACTAGGAGTGGAGAGATGGCGAGAGTAGCGTGTACCCTCGTGGCCGTCGTGCCTGGAGACGAGAGGAGTACTGTGCTCCCGGGTGGCGCAGGACCGGTTCCGGGGTATGAAAAGCCGTGGTAGGCGGGGTTGGCGTATACAAGCTTAAGTGCTACATACGCAGTGTGGATAGGGATCCCCAGCTGGGTATTAATCGATTCGAATCGTCGTTGCTCCTCGGTTATGGAGACTTGATCCTCACCCCTACATTGGATAGTGGTTCGGAACTAGGATTGTTTTAGAATGGATAAAGCAAATGAAAGAAGGATGAAATATGGGAAAGAACTTGGAGTCTTGGTTAATAATGAATAGTATTATTGAAATAAAATATTGAGATAGAACTAGTAATGTTTTTCCGCAAAACTCTTGAACTCTTGCTAAAGCCTTACCTTGACTTCCCTTAGCCTGCATTCCTGAGTCTAATTTTACACTTTTAGTCGGGTAAGTCTTGCGGAGTACCCCATGTACTCAGGGTTTGTTAACCCCGTTGCAGGAGAGCAGCAGGAGACCGAAGTTTGTCTCGCTCCGTGCTGTGTCACCATCGTCCAGGAGAGTGAAGAAGATTAAGGTTAAACCCTTGGGCAGGGTTCGTGTAATATTAAACTATCTGTCGTACTGTTGATCCAAACACTGCTGCTACTCTTTTAAATTTATGGTCTGTAATAACTGCACTTAATTTTATTCAAACACTGGTCTGTAATATTAAGTACTATTTACTCTTCCGCAAATCCTACTCTGATGTATTTTGTTATGAAATGTTGTAACTCTGTAATGGCTTCGCAATGGGATCCTGTCGGAGATAACGGGTGCTTATGTAGCCCGGCAGAGCCTGCCTAGGTTATCTGAAACACGGGCCCGGCTGTCAGATGTCATTAGTGACGTTGACAGGTGCCTGCGGGCCACGTGATTTAGGCGGTTCTGTTACAGTGTGCAAATATGATGTATTTGCAGAGCCAAAATGGCTTTATTTCAATTCAAATCTGATGCTGCGAAGTGCTGTTCTCCGTTAACAGAGGAATATCTCAATACATTCAGGAGATCAGTATGCTGTAATTCTTATGCTGCAAATCTGATGCAGTTCCAGGTTTCAATTTCACAAGTTTTGCTAATACAATACAATACCTAAGATTAGGCATCTCTGTTTCGCTATATAAACATTAAGACATAGTTACAATTCTTAATTTTTATACAGAATCTAATTACATGAACCCTAGGCAACTCAAGCAATGGAGCTATGAATCAGTTTGTGCAGAAAGTTCTTCCACGGCGTGCATGTCTCCCCTGCTGCCATCTCCATCACAGCAGCGAGGAGGTCCGTCACCTCCAGGACGGCGTGGTGCTGGAGAGTTCTTCTATTGTGCCTCGGCGAGGTCTTCCTCAGCTCGACTTCCGCGGCTACGTGCTCGCCGGTGATGCGCGAATGGCGGCATGGAGCAGGAAGACCGCGGCGTGACTTCCCATGGCCGGTGAGGCGTGAATGGCAGCATGGCGCAGGAGCCTGCAGCGGCGTGACTTCCCACATCCAGGAGCTACAGTGGCGCGGGTGCCTGGTGCAGGATGGCGGCGGCGGCGGTGGCGGCACGTGAATGTCGCACCTAGTTTTGCATAACAAAACCAAGTACACATATATGCGTGCCCAGAAAGTCCGAACGCACACATATAATACAAATTGCATAATATCAAAGTAAAGTACTTTATTGCATCGAATATTCATTACATTATTCATAAGTCTTACTCAACAGCAACATTATTACATAGCGAAAACATGACCCAAGCTGCCACAGGGACTACTGACTGGGGGAAAAACATCTAGAAATCCTGGATATCTTCCTGATTCTCCTCAAAACCTCCATCTGTACCCATCCGGGATTTTCATTGAAAGTACAACAAGTGTAAGCGCACCATGCTTAGCAAGTATTACAAAGGGGTTCATGAGGCTCAAAAGGCTTGACTTGATTTGACAGCGGTTCGCAATTTTAAGTTGATCAAGTTTTAATCTTACATCTACTTTTAGTGAGTAATACCCATCCCATAAGTAACATTATAGTTAAATCAACATTTTATCATAACCAGTGGTCAAGGTAAACCAGAACATAATCAAGAAGGATCCAGGCCGCTCATGTCCGGGAGCTCGGCTGATATATTAGGTTAAAGAATTCTGCAGAATTTGTACAACTTTACCCGCCGAGTCGTGATTCCCAGATGCCGGGGGTCATGAGCCCCTCTAGACCTCCTCTATGGAAGAATGACAGGGTTTCACTACGAAACCTTTCACTAGACACCCTAACAAGTTAGCGGACGCGAGGTTTCAATGGCAAGTGTGCACAGACGTATCCCCCTCAAAAACAACAACATCTCCATAAACAAGTGTAAGTGGTCGCAGCACTATACACGAGGCGGGAACACCCGTGACCCCACTCGGCAAACCCCTCTTGCGCCTTTCGGTAACCACTAACAAGCTAGAGACGTACTAGTTATATGATTAAGACCAGAGCCATTTAGTTCTCGGGGTTGTACGAAACCTCCTGGGTGGCCGCTTCAGGATTAAGCCCTAATACCTTGTTACTAAAAAGCCTCATTTTAAATATCATTCCATATATCATCAGTCAAATTATTATCTTATTTTGGTTATGCGCGGCAGCATCTATCCAACATGCAAATACCCATCCCAAAAGGTGACAAGGATATATGGATCAAAACATATAGGGTAGACACTATGGTACTTCAAATTAGACACATGCACATGTATGGATTATAATAGTTCATAGGTAACAAGGAGCCTTCGTAAACACTTGCCTTCCACAAAGTTATTGTCCTGGTACTGCTGGTCAGCAAATTGATCCTCAACGAACTCGGACTGATCACCTTCTAAATGAATATAAATTCACCATACAAGCATCCAATCCAAACCATACATGCATACAAATAGGTTTCCATTAGAACAGTACACTAAACAATATAAACAGAGAGTAAAAAGTGTATAAAACTATTCTACGTATTTCTACGAACACGTGAGCGCGAAAATCACTCAAATCGGACTTAAAACGCAAAAGTTATAGCCAAAATAAGACCTAATGGTAATTCTGTAAATAAAACAAATTTGAAATCGAATTTATTTGAATAAAAACGAAATTCTACTGCTCCGGAGGACGGCGGGTCCTATTTTTCAAATATGCAGGGTTCAAAACGTAAGAAACAGGACTAAAATCGAAATACTTTTGAACTAAGGTGTACTGCGGGTTTATTTCAAAGAAACTTAGGGGCTCAAGTGTAAAAGAGGCGCTGCTGGTCGGCGGTTTGACCGCGTGGCCGCTGACTGGGCGACATGTGGCGCTTGCTGGTTGGATCGGTGCACCACTATGCTATGAACCAGAGGGGGCGAGCGCTGTGGACCGAGTCCACGGTCCATGTGGTGGACCGGTTATAACCCGAAGGGGTATGATCTAATCTCGGCCACACATTTGGAAATGAACGGCTCAGGGAGAAGGGGAAAATTTCCCCTGCCGGCACACAGTGCCAGGACGGTGGCGCCATCACCGCCGGCGGCGCCGAGCTCGCCGGAAACGCGAATCGGCGTTCCGGAGTCCGAAGGCACCAACCAAACACACCTACGTGAAGCGCGTGTTCTCGCAAACAAGATGGAACTATCGGAACGCGCAGGGAAACTCGTTGAGACGACGGCCCCGCGGTGGCGCCATGGGCGGCACCTACTGAAGCTCGCGATTGCAGTGATAGAGTGCATGGAAAACGAAATTGATGGCACGGGAAGTGAGAGGGTTATACCTCGAGACCAACCGTGGTGTTCGCGGCGGTCGAGAGTTCTCCGAGTGGACTGGCGACGTGCGGCGGCGGACTGGAGACAAGAACACCTCCGGTGAGCACGTAATTCGGGCAAAATAGGTTCGGTAGATGAAATTGGAGATATCTATGGCATCAATACCTTCTAGGGGTGCTGTGGAACTTGGTCACGACGTCGGTGCGGGCTCCGAGCGAAGAATCAACGACGGCGGCGATCTGCAGAGGCAGAGCTCCGCCGGTGAGCACAATTCCGTTTAACCAGTGAGCGACGAGTGAAATTGGGAATACTCATGGTCACGGTGCTTACCAGAGAACCTCCGGCACACGCGCAGAGGCGGATTGAGCTCCCAGAGACGAGAACGACAGTGGCAGTGTGTGTTCGTGAGCAGAGAGCGAAAAGGGAGAGAGTGAGGGCTCCGCCTGGGGCTTTATAGGCGATTAGGCGCGGTAGAAGTGGGGCAGTTACACTCCTGAGCATCAACGCGTGGCTTGAAAACCCCTCCTTGATGGTCTTCAATGGCCGGTCATCACACGCAGTGATGGGAGGGCGATGAATGCCTCTGCCCGATTCCCGGCTCGAGGAGGAAGATGGGCAGGTCACCGACAGGCGGGTCCCGCGCGTAGTGAGTGAGAGAGGAGTGTGCGGTGTGGGAGTGGGTTGCTCTCTCGGCCTGCAGAGCAGGCTGCCGAGCAGGCCGCGGCCCAGCCGGGCAGGCCGTGCGCCCAGGGGAAGGAAGGGAAAAGGTGAGCCGGCTCGGGCTCGGGCTGTGAATCGGCCCAAGACCAGAGAAGAAAGGAGGTAGGGCAGTGGGCTGTGCTGGGCTGGCTAGAGAGTGGAGAGGTAAGACAAAAGGTTTGCTCTTTTTATTTTGACAAGCTTCAAAACCAAATAAATTTTAAATAGGATTTGAAAATGTTTCCACACAACTTTTCCTATCCTCAAACAAAAGTGTGCACCAGCATGTATGCATCAAACAAGTTTCTACCCTCTAAGTTGGATTTTATTTGTTTAAAAATTTGATATTTGGTCTATGTTTGATGCAAGTATAATTGAATATAGCTAAATTAAATTCGTATTTGCAAGGATATTTTTAGGGTGTTACAGTGAAGCTCTGCGTCCAGCGGCCAGCGTGAGGAAGATGGTGTGAAAAAGATCAGGGAAACACTGGCAGCCGTTAGATACTTGTTTGACGCTGGATGAAAGGCCGCCAGTTACGCCGTGACTTGCCGAAGGAACGTCACCGAATCTGAGTCCGCCAGACAGCCCCTGCACCCTATCCAGGCTAGCCCAGTAACCTAGCCAGGCCACCATAATTTGCCTGTGTTGTTGCCCGTTTTTTCATATATTTCATCAGTACGTCGGGTGTCCATTTTCCGCACCTTTATTGCGTGGGTTTCCACTTTCCAGTAGCCCCTACCACAATAGTGGAATAATGAAAGTGTTTTAAGTAGTAATAAAATACTACAATTAGTTATAGCATATGAGTATATTACTAGAAGATGTCTAGTAGGAAAAATTTATACTAAATTTTGAATACGAAAACACTAGTTGCCCCCTTCACTAAGAGAATTTTAAAATTCTGGTTATGTGCCAACATAAACTTTTCTTAGTCCACAAGTCACAAGTTGGCTTAGCCTGCTTTTGGATGTAGACATCGGGGCTCACGAATTGGAATTGGCATTGGATAGCACCAAAGCCGTTGTCTGGATGGTCTAGACATTGGAATTGGAAATGTCCTTAAGGGGTATTGGCTGCATCTATGCGCCCCCTCGCTTGCAATGCGGAGCTGTGACTGTAGGTGAGCTTGCAGTCCGTGGCCCATCGGCAAAGCACGGAGGCTAGTGGGCCTGGGCTAGCTAGCCCGTTCCAGTGCACAAAGGGCCGTGCTTGACACATCGTAAGGCATAGCACGACCCGGAGAGGCCCGCTGTTGGCCCAGGGACTACTAGGCTAGTTAAGAGCACATACTCTTTAGTCTATATATATTCTCCATAACCTAGATTTAGTTATCCTACTAATCCCTCCCATCCCCCCCACGCCGCCTCCCTACGCGTTCACTTTCTCTCACACCACGTACTGACACAGTCGCGGTGCACCCTGAGCCCCCGAGCTTCGCCGCTCTACGTCCACTCCTGCGGGCCACTATCATCCCATCACGGTGGGTGGGATGGCAGTCTCTTCTCCGCCGAGCAGCCATGCCAGGGGAGCGAGCACGCAAGCCTTGGGCACCAGCAGGAGCTGTAGAGGCGCTAATATCCAACAGTGTGGCCACCCCGTTCCCCCGACATGCTGCCACCGTTGTTGCCTCCAACGCCTTTACCTCCTCGGCTCTTCCCTTTGGCTCTCTCGGTGACGTTCTCTCCTCACATGGCCTCAGCTCTTCTATGCCTTGGGCCTCGGGCCAGCCCAATAATCTTCACAGGTCGTGTTTTTTTTGGTCCGGCCAGGCACGGTGGACTAGGGTGGCATGGCCAGAAAGCACGTGGGCCATCTTGTACCATCACCTATCGGGTTGTGCCTAGCCCGGGCTCGGTCCATGTCGGGCTTGGCAGCCTGTTTGCTCATCTATAGCCATCGTGATGCAGTAATTGGAGATTAACGCCGCACCCATCACCCGCATCCGACAACTTCTGCATGACTCTTCTTCATTGCATTTGGCGACTTCCGCATGGCCGGCAACCACGCAGGCGGGCGGGGCGGGAAGTGATGCAAGCGCAAGCTCACGACCCACGTGTGGGTGAGAAAGTGGGCGAGCGGTACTATTTCAACGGATTCCAATAACACATTGTTCTACATCCAAAAATATGATTTGTTATTATGGCTCGTTTCCCAAACTACTCTGATTTGATATTGCTATCCAATTCAATTTTATTGTTCAATCTCTACATCGAAACAGACCTACGGGATTTAGCATACTGCTCCTGCTTCATTTTCATTGAAGTTGAGAGCACCTCTTCTGAGTTTTGGAGGGTTTTCATGATGCGAGTGTTTTTCCGTTGTATGAGTATCCTATTATGTTTATCAGTCACCAGGGAGAACATACAACCACCAGTGATTTAGGTATAATAAACTCCCTAAACCGCCAATAAATCACCGGATGGCCACCCTATACACGTGTCTCCTCTGCTACAGTTCGCTACAGTGAATCACCACTCATTCAAAAGTCTCCGCCATCCGGCTACTGTACCGAATACTGTTTGGCTATGCCGCGTTGATTGGATCGATGACGGTGAGCCCATCTCCGTGGATTGATCGATGCCCGCCCTGCGCGTGGCGCTTTTCACTGCCCGGTGCCCGTCAGAACACTGCTTACCTACGGGCTCAACCGGGTCTCGCGCTGCACACACCAGCCTACAAAAATAAAAAAAGGTCTCCTGTAAGTTTCCACACCGTCTCCCCCAGTCCTCAGCCGCATCGTTGCCTCCGCTCCTGCCTGCATCGTTGCCTCCGCTTCTTGTGAGCCCGCATCGCCTCCTGCCGGCCGCGACCTTGCCGGTGCCCGGTGCGGGAAAAAATTGCCACGCCATCTCCCCCGGTCCTCAGCCGCGTCATTGGAATGGGTCCCATGCCGCCGTGTGGAACCAGGATGCCTACGGCGGTGCGGCGACGAAGGGTGCGAGCCTACGCGTTTGCTTTTCCGTTCTATCCGCCGGCGGGCCATGCTGCCCTCCACCATCCGTCGTCCTTCACCCAGGTAAGGGGCCCTTCCCCCTTTCTTATTTCTTCCGATCTGCTACTTCTGGGCACTGCCCTCCACAACCGGCGTCCAAAACACAGGGTACAGGCGATCTCTCCCTCCCTCTCTCATTTCTCTCGCCTGATTCTTCTTCTAGGGTTGCCGTCGTGCTGGAGGGTGACTCGTGCCCTAGAACCATCCCGAGACTCCTTCTACACGGCGTATGACTGGTACAGGCGGGTGAGCAGCAGGCAGCCTACGGCACTTGCGGATGCGACGTGCAGGCCCCCAACTCCTCTGGTAAGCCGTACCTATTTTGTGTTCTCCTCCTAATCTGGCTCCCTAAATTAGATTCATTTGTATATACTATATATAGCCTCTCAGATGTGCATGGGCCTGAAACTGCTGTGTTGGGATAGCATCCTTCAAAGGCTCCGAACATTTGTATCGTATTTGCAACTGTGTTCGGAATCAAATGTAAAATGTATCGGTACATGCTTTGGATTTCTAGAGGCTAGAATAGAAAACTATTTGATTTTTGGAAAAAAAACTGTTATATGCCTTAGGTTCAGATAGCTCATCGTTTGTTCATGCCGTTTATGGTAATGGAACAGTTGGTTCTTTCTATATTCTTATATACTGTATAGCTCTCTGAAAGTATCGCTTCTCACCCTGGGCTTCTTCTACTAAAAAACCTTCAAGAGTAGGTATCTGCTTCATGCCATGGCATTGATGGGTTCTTTCTTAATTTTGTATTCAGTGGGTTCTGACCAATATTTCTTGACCATTTCAGACTCATCATTGCAGTTCCCACATATTTAAGAGTAAACATTACCTCAGGTTGCATTTGATTTCCTAATGTGTCAATCAACAATAAAGAATGTTTCACTCTATGAAGTCTTTTTTCAGTTTAGGCAGTGAAAATGAAATTGAATGGTATACGTAGGTGGTACGTCGCTCATTTGAAAAATGTGGGATTAAACCTGATGGGCAGCAGCCCATGTATTTTAATCAAGATTGCGAACAACCAGCTGTTCTGAATCCCTTTTAGGTTTTAAATCAGAACCATGCTTATAAACAAATTCTACTCCTTCCCCCTTTATGTGCCAAAAAAAAAATCTCACACCTCTGTTTACTTCGATATTCTATTGAATCCCAGTGTACTTCACTTCGATCTTTATCTAAATCCAATTTTGTTTTACGCATTTATCATCACATATTTCATCACAGTTTCTATGGTTCGTGTCTTTCAAAAGATATGTTTTTGCATCCTAGGTGTCATGGAATGATGCAACTATGAAACAATGCACAATCAGGTGGCTGACCACAGAAGAAGAGTAGCTAACCGGCCTGTAGGGTCTTCAACACCATATGGCTGCAATGAAAATTAGCAAGCCTGTAGTGATGTATCTAATAGCATACATGCTACACAAGACATTGCAAACGGGAATCCAAGGCATCAACAAAAGAGGGACGGGGTGAGCTCTCACCACATTGTAGCTGATGGCCAGCAGCCCATGTATTTTAATAAATATTGCGAAGAACCAGTTGTTCTGAATCCCTTTTAGGTTTTAAGTCATAACCATGCTTATAAACAAATTCTACTCCTTTCCCCCTTTATGTGCAAAAAAAAAATGTCACACCCCTGTTTACTTCGATATTCTATTGAATGCCAGTGTACTTCACTGCGATCTTTGTCTAAATCCAATTTTGCTTTAAGCATTTATCATCACATATTTCATCACAGTTTCCATGGTTCCTGTCTTTGAAAACATATGTTTCTGCATCCCAGGTGTCAATGTGTCATGGGATGATGCAACTATGAAACAATGAACAATCAGGTGGTTGACCACAGAAGAAGAGCAACTAACCGGCCTGTAGGGTCTTCAACACCATATGGCTGCAATGAAGATTAGGAAGGCCGTACTGATGTATCTAATAGCATACATGCTATGCTAGACATTGCAAACGGGAATCCAAGGCATCAGCAAAAGAGGGACGAGGTGAGCTCTCACCACATTGTAGGTTTCATCTTCCATTGCAAACAGAGCAATATAGACACCTAGGTTTGTTGATTTATGTGCAGTTAAAAGAAGAAAAGTGTTCATATATGTTACCTTAGGTATTTTTTTTTCCATTGCATGGTTATGCTAAAATTGAAATTGATTTTAGACATCTGTATTTCTAGATTGCTATGTCTTCAGCCATCCCCATATGTTAAAAAGGACCTTTCTGAGAGTTCCTTGGTTTGCCTCTTATAGCTGCAGGTCAACTAATCAGGGCTACCTATGGTGAATTTATGCACATCTGCGCGCTGCACCCTCCTGTGCTACCTTTGGACTGACTCTTATTGCTCCTCCAGATTCTGCAGCCTGTAGGACGCATGAAAAAAAATAATGTATCGTTTGGTGTTGTCTGTGTTTAGACAAATATTTGCCAGCTCATTGTATTATTATGAAAGACAAATGAAGCTTGGACTTGAAATTAATAGAGTTGTCATCCTCTGTTACATACCATGACAATCGGGTTCATGAACCATGTTTTCTTTTGTCATACATGAGTATTACGTACAAGAAACTAATGTAGTGTACTATCCAGATCAGCCCTTATTTGTGTATGATCTAACCTCCTGCCAGCTTTCCTGTCAACTCCTCTGTGTTACAAGACTTTGATCCATTTTGCGCTACCAAAAAAAAAATTGTCCACAGCAGCGGTTACTGTTCAGCTACTGTTCTTTTTTTCTTTTTTTTTTGTGCCGGCACACCGGGCGCGCCCTTTAGAGCCGGCGCAGCGGTAGCGCGCCCGCTGTGCTAGTAGATCAATCTATATTAGGTATAGATTAACGTGAATTTATTGGCTCACATGCAGCAACAGTGATTTAATAACACCGTATATATAATATATTTATAGGAGCAAATCATTAAGTGAAAACCATATGCAACAGACCCTACACAAATTATTAATTAGTTACCAAAATATAACAGTCATTAGTTACCAAAACAAAAGTGGATTTATTTGCAAATCTTCATAGGACAAGATAATAAACTGAAGGGCCGCCTCTAGCTCCAGCAACATCTCTATAAATATCAAACACCAGCAGCATCTCTACATACATACAGCCATGGCATCCTTCTACAAAAAACTAGCAGTGGTCGTTGTCCTCGCCTTGGCCTTGCTCGTCGCGTCAAATGGCGAAGAAACTTCCTCATTTGGTGAGTTTTGGCAGAAGAATAGTTCGCGGCTCAATGCGAACTTTCTGCAAAACATGGCTCGCTAATGGTTTCTGAATACCCAAATTAAAATAATAAGTTATTTTGGTTGCAGGCGGATCAGCAATCTGCGATACGAGCACGGGGGTTTCCTGCACGTCGGACGCGAGTTGCGTGACCACCTGCAAGCGATTGGCTGGACAAGACTACGTCTACGGCTGGTGCTCCCCGGAATATAATGTCGCGGGCGGTGGCCGCCGTTCATGCTTTTGCACCGTGCGGTGTGGTCCGCAGTCGACGCCGCCGCCGCAGCCGCTGGAGAAGCCTGCGGCAGCGACGCCGGCAGGACACGGGATGGGAATATTGAACTGATTATTGTTTATTTTATTATAAGAGGACATGCACATGAAAAGGTCAACATGTACCTTTATTTGATATCATCGATCTTCTGTTGTGCAATGTAGCCAATCTTATTGTGGGAGCAAATCTCAGGTAAATTAATTGATTCGTGCGTGTCCAAAGACGTGATAGTAGATGCGTGGATCGCTCAAAGTCTAATCGAACCCTAGTTCTTTAGATAAACTTAGGTTTGATTCATTTGGATTTGGATAGCATATTCATCGCCATGTCTTCCACACTGCATTGAAGAAGGATTTGAATTTTGTTGTCTATTTCGATGTCATTGGACTAGAGGCCCAGCGGGCCTTCAGTTTCCTTTCATCATTTTTCTAATACAGGTAGTGTGTTCGTACATTGTTATGGAACAATTAAACATTTGTACTAAAAACACACAGATCGTATGATAAAATAACAAATACCATGAAATTAAGTATAAATGTTAAAGTGACATTTAATTCAAAAAGCAAAGTTCGTGAAAGTTAGAGTACTGCGTCGCAGACTCACAAACTCTATTGTATATACATTTTCTTGATACTGCTAAAATAATGTTTTATATCAGCAAAAATAAATCTTCAATATTCCTTTCTTTCGTGTGTCAATAAATTTATGAATAAGTTTAACCGCATCTTGATACCTTTCTGTATACAGTGCCAATATGGCTCTCACAAGGTGGTTATATACATGTCGCAAAAAATAAAGATGGTCCTGTACAATGCATTTAATTTAGAGAAAAAAGCCTTCTGAATTTGAGATTTGTTTGTTCAGTATATAAAACCAATTAACCAATTTTTATTTGTGGTCATTATTTAGCGCCAGCAAGATCTGCAATCTTATCATCTAGAATTTCTATGCATGATGACCTGTTTTTGTATGCAAGCCATTTCGTTCCTTCTATGCTTATTTCAGGTAATCCTTTCTTTTTATTTTTTTTTATTTGAAACTCAGTTTGTGGATTGACCATATAAGTCACTTTGTGTTTGGATCTGAAAAATGACTCATCAAGTCTTAAAACGACAATGTCAAATATTAATTCATTTTCATATATAACTTACGTAAAATACTTAAGAGATTCTTGCGTTTGATCTATGGTGCAGGCTGCTCTATTGGAACATGGTGATCCGAAATTAAACCTGATTTTCCAAATAGAAAGAACATGTTTCAGTTAAAAAGTAGAGATTTTTCTAATCCACAGGTAGACCGACAATCTTGCATCTGATTTAATCAAACTATATCAACAACAACAAAGCCTTTTAGTCCCAAGCGAGTTGGGATAGGCTAGAGTTGAAACACAACATGAGCCTAAGTCATGATTCAGGCAATATGTTAATCAAACGATATAATACATGTATATCAACAAAATACAATCTTATCGAAATCTGCCAAAATGAACATCAATCAAACTCTATGATAGTTCGCAGCACCGCTTTGTGGCAGCAACAGCAGCACCGATCAACATTCCATGAAACACGCCATTCTCAAGCTCTTGAACCCCAACTCTATCCCTGCAAGAGAAGCGATCTAATCTTTCAGTTGCCCTGATATTTTCCTCTCTGGCTCACAAAGGTTGTGCACCAAGAACTCCAACGTATAATGCGTAAAGGAACTCAGTATTATGAAGCAAGATACAAGCGTCTACCAGGAGATGGTGACTTCACACAACATATGCAAAGAGTGTATCACAGCATCATATCTGAATGGAATGAATGCTCACTATTTGATATGCAAGACCAAGGGTGCAAGGTCCCAATCACAACAGTAACTCCACCGTCAGCCATGTCCTCTTTATTGCTAATAAAATGTAAGCCAGGCCAGTACCACTATATTAATATTAAAAAGATAGAAATTAGCTTAACTCTTGAAGATTGACACATTATTTCAGTATCAAAACATATAATCACCTATATACTTCAGGCCAGTTACAGCATCAAAATATTTCTCTTCAGCTATCCAAAACTTTTTCTATGGCACTAAATAATTTACAGTCTTCACCATTCTGAGTAGCCATCTCTCCCAGGCATATGACTGAGGTAAAAATATCAGATAGTCTTCTTCATTTTGTTACCTTCCCTGTTAATTTCATTTAGTATAGCACTACCACAGATAATTCAAAAAAAAAATCAGGGTGTAGCCAAAATTCCTATAATCAAGGTCAACACAAAGCATCCATTTCATGACAGACTCCCTAGCAATTTTTCATTCAATCGAGAAGCACATTACAATTCATGTATTATTCATATAGGTTAAAAAGGACTCATGGATTGTCATGAAATCCTACCTGACGTGAAGCTTGTCCAACAGCTGAGGTCCAACAACTGAAGGGGTTCAGTGTTACTCTAATAATTTGTCACTGTCGGACCAATCCTGAAATGAAAAGAGAAGAATGCAAGTGACTATTATGATATAGAATTCCACACAACATACAATGTGTTGGCCTACAGAAAACAATAATATAAAGCAGGAAAACAATAATATATAAGCTTAAGGACTGTAGTTGCAATTCATAAAGCAGGAAAACAAATTGGTTACAATAGTTCGGTATTATTAAGATATTAATCATGCATTTTGGAGCAATAGGTGTTGTCAAAATGCAGTACCGAAAAGGTCCACATTATTTGTATAATATTTTTGAGTCATACTGAAACTAATTAGTCACTTGCCACAGCTAAGGGACACTCCAAACACATTTGCTCACGATTATGCATTCTTGGACTCTGCCTCAAATCACAAATGTACCGCCCTATAGGTAGTTCGTAGTTGGACATCAGTTGCATGTATTGGATTAAAATCGATCAACTCAGTGAATCCAGGCCTGGACATGATAGATAAGCCTGCAAAAATTTAGTGAAATGCTGAACGGGATTTGATAAGGAAAAGTATTTTGGTTTACTTAGCAACTGTATTACCTGGATTGTATTACCTGACCCATGCCTCCAGACTGTGCTCCAATATGGAGCTCAGATAGACAAGTGAATTGAGCAACTTCTTTCTGCAAGTTTTGAATAAACAGCAACGCGAATTTATCTGCAGTCCAATGTAACATGCAATATTCTTCATGAATTTAATTTTCTAAGCATGCAAGTATAGCATGTGCCTCCCATGCTCCTTGCCAGCGTGCACATCCCTCAGTATGTCAATGGAGTGCCTTGGGGTCAAAATACGATGAAGAGTGTCGTCCATAGCTATCTGCAGGAGTAACGATCAAATAAGGCATATTACCAACGTATAAAGATCTGTAGATGATAAAAGAAGGTGAAGATATTTTGTTGAGAAGACGTGCTAAAAACCTAGAGTGTGGATGATATTCCTTTTTTTTTTTTTTTTTTTTGCGAAACCTGGAGTGTGGATGATATTCTTGTGAAATATGCTTCTTGCCCTCAAGGCTAGCTCCAACAGATTTACAAAGTTTCTCTGCAATTTCCTCTGCATGTGCAAGTAAGGCCGACCTTCTTTATCCATTCAGGAAAATGCTATCTATTATCTCAAATACATAACTACAAAATACACGTGTCATGCATTAGTTTTGACTCCAGAACAATCAGACCCCAACCTGATGCTAATATGCTGTTTATAATTGCTAATGCAACATGAAACCACTTGCAAAGCACAATCAAAACAATGTCATGGACACCCAACCAATGCCACATATTCAGAGAAGCGTACTGAAATATACCAAAACATGTACTGGATTTGCAATCATAATAAATTCATAATGCAAAGAAGAGGTTTAGTAACTCACCACAGCCAATGTCCTATACCATCGATTCTGTGGATTGTTGCTAAAGTGGGCGGTCACTCATGGCAGCAGGAGTAGGTGGCACTCGGGACATCCCTTGGCACTTGCCCCTCGGTTTGCATCCAATCCATGGCTGGTGGCCCTTGCCCTCCTCATCCCCGCTGCCACCCCTACTACCGATGGAGGCAGACAGGGGATGGGAGGTGATGATTCTTGCGGATGATGTCCCATGCGTGGATCTGGGAGCAGAGAGAGGCGCCTCCGCAGCGATCCCACCGGCCGGAGTCCCGTCGGTCAGGAGGGACGAGGAGGGACGAGGAGGAGGAGTACTTGCGGAGACTGCCGAGGCCGGAGTCCCGTTGCAGGCCGATGACCGTCTCGTCCCAGTGCTGCTCGAGGAGTAGATGGCGCCGTCCAGAAGAGTCCACGGGGATGCGGGCGAGGGGCACCCAGATCGACTACATGACTACATGAACTCACTATCCAAATTTCAGACCATTTGGACATACAGAACATCCTACACAAAAATAACAAGACAACAGGCTGAAATTGCATGGAAAATAGTTACTACAGTGAAAAGTATCAAACAATAGATTTCAAAATTTTCTATTGTTCTTCATCACCTAGAAACACCACACAAAAATATTTATATCCATATCACTGGTATTTATTTTATAATGAATTTCCAAGTAATCAAACCCTAAATGGGGCTTGAACAGAAACTCTACTACCAAACAGAGAACATGCCTAACAACTATTTTTTCCAGATTCTACTCATCAAAACAAAATTACCAGAAGTGGAATCATATTTTTAGCACACTCCTAGAATTAGTTATACATTTCTGAAGATAACTGCAGATTTACAAATTAATTTGTAACTCACAAAAATACAATACCAAAGCTAGGGTTTCACATTTTTACTGCATAGTACAAGTCACCAGAAGTCTAACAAACTTTGTCCCAATTCATTTGAATCAATAAAACTCCCATTATAAATTTTACAAGCATCACATAAACTCTGAAAAGAAAATAGAAATCATTTTCCTGAAATTCACCCAACCCTAACTGCTACACGCACACAGATCCATTCACCCGGGGCTGCACACAGGGGCTGATAGCCGGGCCCAAGGGTCAACTCGACCCCACCTGTCACAGGCAGTGCCAGGCCGCCACCTTTGACCGGCCATAGCTCGTCGCCGGTGAGCTCTCCGGCGACACCGATCATATCTACAAGATCCTAGGACCAAGACGAGACGATTGGGGTAGGTGGTTGAGGTAGTCGCGCACGGCGGCGAGCTTGTCGCTGGCCATGGCGGACGGCGGCGCTTGGCTACGTGACTCCGGCCATCTCCGACCAAATCGAACTAAACTGGCTACACCGAACGACTCATGGTCACCTAGAGATACTAGGGTTACGAGGAATTGAATCCTAACGGTCCGCAACACCTCCAGTGCCATCCATGGCGGCTCGGCGGCGGAGCGCTCGTCGGCAAGTCGGCGTTCCGACCGACTCCGGCCATCTTATGGCAAACGGTCTTCGATTCCATGAAATAGAACCCTATTAAAGTTGGAAACACAAGACGCAAAGCAATGAGGACGCTCACCACCTTCTGGCCACGTCGGGTTGAGCCGCGGCGGAGCTCCGGCGGCGAACTGACGATGGCAACGGCGAGGAACGGAGGTGGTACGGCTCGGCTGCTTCGACAAAGGTGTCAGGGAGATAGCTAGGACGATGGTGAAGTATTCGCACGAGAGTTTGATCCACGGCTAGCCGGAGATGACAAGCACAGCCGGCGGTGCCATTGAAACGCTCTCGGTGCTCTCGGCTTTGGGCAGAGGAAGATGACGACGAGGACACAGGCGAAAGGGATGGATCAGGATCGACTCGAGGGTGTTCAACTTCGAGTTGGCAAGGTCCAGGGGCGGTGCACTCGGCCGAGATCGACACGATGACCCGACGCTGTCGAAATCCGGCGATGACACGTTATGCACACCAAGTGCTCGACACGTGGCTTCAAAGGGATTTTGCTCAGTTTAGTGTACAGACAAATGACTGAAACCCGATTTTTAGCTTCAAATATCTCCTAATCCGTTGGGTTTTAGGGCAAGATCCTCTAATACCGATTAAAGTACTACATGGGATCTCCACTTGTTAGTAATACACCTTGAGCTGGTTTGGCTTGGTTGATGAACTACTGGCTAACAAAGTAGAGCACACTAAAACTGAAATTCAGTTTAGACTTAACCAAAAAAATTTAGAGACAAACCCAACCCTTATCTGCCTTAGGGTCTCAGATTGACCAAGTAAAAAGCATTTTCATGAGTTGGACCAAAAATAAACTTTGTTACAAAATAAATTTCCCACAAACTTTATTTAAGCCTCAAAGTCATTTGAAAAGTTTAAATGGCACTTTCAAATTGAATTACCAAATTCACTCTAAATGCCCTAAACCTAAGCCTAGGTCAAAGTCCTAGCTAGAGACCAAATCAAGTGCTACCCCCAACATGAAAAATGTTTGATTAAACATTCTAAACTAGATTGGACATTCCAAAAATGTTAAAAATCATTTTTGTTTCATTTCACCATTATAACCCTATATGCCCATACACATATTTATATATGATGTAGCTAGCATTGCATTGAAATTCACTTTACTCGTACACATGAAATGATAAGATGATGTTCATGACATGTCAATGCAATGTGATGCAGATGGTTTAGCAAGCTTAACACTAGGGTGTTACAGCCCCTTCCCCCTTAAAAGAATCTCGTCCTCGAGATTAGGAGTAATACCAGGTTTTATAGAAAGTAGGATAGACTTCCTTCAAATAGTCTTCTCTTTCCCAAGTAGCATCTTCTTCTCCTTGGTTGTTCCAAACTACTTTATAGAACTTAATCTCCTTGCTACGGGTCACTCTTTCATTGGTGTCAATCACTCGAATAGGTTTCTCTTTGTAGGTCAAGTCTGTTTTTAACTTTATATCTTCAATCCTTACTCGTTCATCGGGGACTCTTAGACACTTCTAGAGCTGAGAAACATGAAAGACATTGAAGATAGCTTGCATCTCTGGAGGTAGTTGTACTCTATAAGCTACCTTTCCACATTTTCCAATAATCTTGTAAGGTCCCACATATCTTGGGGCTAGTTTTCGCTTGATACCAAAACGTTGTACACCTTTCATTGGTGAAACTTTCAGGTATACATAGTCACCAACACGATACTCAATCGGCCTTCTTCTCTTGTCAGCATAACTCTTTTGACGTGACTGAGCTACTTCTATATGTTGTTGAATAATTCTTACTTTTTCTTCAGCTTCTTTGACAAAATCAATTCCATAATACCTTCTTTCTCCTGCCTCAACCCAATTCAGAGGTGTCCTACATTTCCTTCCATATAATGCTTCAAACGGCGCCATCTTAATGCTCTCTTGATAACTATTATTGTATGAAAACTCTGCTAATGGTAACCACTTTTCCCAATAACCCTTGGAAGATATAACACAAGCTCTAAGCATATCTTCTAAAATTTGATTCACTCTTTCTGTCTGTCCAGAGGTTTGAGGATGGTAAGCAGTACTGCGAACTAGATTAGTACCCATTTGCTTATGCAAATGTTCCCAAAAACGAGCGGTAAATTGAGGTCCTCTATCGGAAATGATAGTCCTAGGCACTCCATGAAGCCGTAATATCTGAGCATAGTAAATTTCTGCATACTCATGGGTTTGGTAAGTAACCTTAACAGGTATGAAATGAGCAGATTTGGTTAAACGATCTACGATCACCCAAATTGAATCATGCCCCTTTTGAGTTGTAGGAAAACCTACAATGAAATCCATACTAATTTCCTCCCATTTCCAACTCGGAACAGACAACGGTTGTAGCAAACCTGCAGGCTTCATATGAACGGCTTTTACCCGACAACATGTATCACATCTAGCCACATAAGCTGCAATTTCTTTCTTCATTTTTGTCCACCAAAACCGAGGTTTCAGATCATGATACATTTTGCTGCTTCCAGGATGGATAGACAAAGGCGAACAATGTGCTTCATCCATGATTTGATTTCTAAGTTCCCGATCTTTTGGTACTACCAAACGATCCTTGAATTACAAAATTCCCTTTTCATCATCATGAAAATGTTTAAGTTTTTGTTCTTTCATCTTACGTTTAATATGGATTATTCCAGCATCAGTTTTCTGAGCTTCGATGATCTTACTTTCTAAAGTACAGCTAACTGTGATATTATGTAACACAACTGGATGTAACAGGTTAAATCCATCTTCTAGCAATGGTTGCACTAACAGATTATGAGATTTGCGGCTCAGTGCATCGGCAACTACATTGGATTTTCCTGGATGATAATGCACTTCCAAATCATAATCCTTGATTAATTCTAACCATCTGTGCTGCCTCATATTTAACTCTGGCTGTGTAAAGATATATCGGAGACTCTTGTGATCAGTATAAATGTGACATTTGTTGCCCATAAGATAATGCCTCCATATCTTCAGAGCATGTACTACAGCAGCTAACTCTAAATCATGCGTAGGATAATTTTCTTCATGTTTTCTAAGTTGCCTTGAAGCATAAGCAATTACACGGCCTTCTTGCATTAAGACACACCCTAAACCAGTACCAGAGGCATCACAAAAGACATCAAAAGGTTTCTCTATATTTGGCTGTGCTAGAACAGGAGCGGTGGTTAGCAAATTCTGTAAAGTGCGGAAGGCAGCCTCACAAGCTGGTGTCCATTCAAACTTCTTATCTTTATGCAACAACTTAGTCCTAGGGTGAGCTATCTTAGAGAAATCAGGAATGAATCGGCGATAATATCCTGCTAACCCTAAGAAACTCCTAACTTCTGTGACTGAAGTTGGTGCTTTCCAATCCAACACTTGTTGCACTTTGGATGGATTTACAGATATTCCTTCATCAGACAGGATATGACCAAGAAATGGAACTTTTTTTAACCAGAACTCACACTTACTAAACTTGGCATATAGCTTATGATCTCTAAGTCTAGTCAAGACTATTCTTAAGTGCTCAGCGTGATCTTCCTCATTTTCTGAATATATCAGTATATCATCAATGAAAACCACTACAAACTTGTCCAACTCAGGCATAAAGACTAAATTCATCAGGTACATAAAGTATGCAGGAGCATTTGTTAGGCCGAAAGACATAACAAGATACTCGTACAATCCGTACCAGGTAGAAAAAGCAGTCTTTGAAATATCCTGAGGGCGAATCTTAATTTGATGATATCCTGACCTTAAATCAATCTTTGAGAACACCTTAGCCTTAGATAGCTGGTCAAACAATATATCAATCCGAGGCAAAGGATACTTATTTTTAATGGTCACGTCATTCAAGGGTCTATAATCTACACACATCCTCAATGTGTTATCCTTCTTCTTCACGAATAATGCTGGACAACCCCACGGAGACGAACTAGGACGAATAAACCCTTTATCTAACAGCTCTTGAATCTGCTTCTTAAGTTCAGCTAGTTCACTTGGTGACATTCTATACGGCCTTCTCGAGATTGGTGCAGTACCCGGTATCAGTTCTATTGCAAACTCAACTTCTCTGTCAGGTGGCAATCCCAGCAGATCATCAGGAAAGACGTCAGGAAACTCACATACTACAGGGATGTCAGCTATATTTATTGCCCCAGTTGCAAAGGACAATCCATAAAGATCACCACCCCTTGGTAAACTTACTTGAAAAGACCCACTACCTTGAGGTTCTTTCAGAGAAATGGTTCGGTCAACAATATTGAGGTTTGCACCCCAATGCTTCATGCAGCTCATTCCTAAAATCACATCTACTCCCAAACCAGGCAAAACTATGAGACTAGTCCTAAAATTTCTTTCTTTAATCTTAATGGTCACCCCTTGAACCATTTGCCTAGTAGAAATATCAGCTCCTGCTGAGCTTATACGGAACCCATAGTTCACTTCTGTTATTGGATAAGCATGTTGTTGTGCAAATGCTTGACTCATGAATGAATGAGATGATCTAGAATCAAACAAAACAACTGCAGGGCTTTGGTTAACAAGAAACATACCCGCTGTCACAGGTTCTCCTTCAGGAATTTCTTCTATTTTAGTGAAATGAACACGGCCTTACTGAACGCCCGTGTTCCCAGCCTGCTTCTTCGGGTACGGACAATTCTTAGCATAGTGTCCAGTTTTGCCACAATTGAAACAAGGTCCACTGTTAGCTGGCACCTTGGCATTTGTTAGATTCCCTGGACTTGCATTACCCTTCGGAATAGGCACCGTGAAGGCCCTACGGTACTTATTCTGTGGCTGATTCACGTTAAACTTCTTGGTTGGAGGCCGATATCGAGATCCTGGCACAGGCAGATGATAAGCAGGACGATTTGCAGGAGGAGCCCTTGGATGAGACGAACCTCCTTCAAATGGCCTCTTTTGACCCTTAGCAATGGCGTGTAGATTGTTTTGGTGCTCTTGAGTTAGGGCATCACTAATGAAGTCATTGAATGTAGTTCTAGTGTTGTTTGCCAGGGTCTTCATCAGCTTAGTGCTCAGGCCTCTCTTGAAGTTCTCAATTTTCTTTTCCTCAGTATCCACATAGCTGGGAGCATACCTTGCCAGATTATTGAAGGCATGAAGGTACTCAGTCAAGCTCTTGGTACCCATAGTCAGCTGCATGAACTCATTTGCCTTCATCCTCATCAGACCTGGAGGAATATAATGACCTTGGAAAGCAGTCTTGAAACGATCCCACGTAATTTCAGTACCTGCCGGAATGGTAGCCTTGTAGTACGACCACCAAATTCCCGCGGGTCCCTGAAACTGGAGAGCGGCATAATTCACCTTCAGCTCATCATTCAGCCTCAACACTGAAAATTTCTGCTCTATGGTGTGGAGCCATTCATCGGCTTGCAGTGGTTCAGCGGCTTCCTTAAAGATGGGTGGCTTGGTATCCATGAAATCTTTATAAGAGCTGAACTGGTTCTCATCATTGCCACGATGACGATCTCCACCACGAGCATTGTAGGCTGCCATTTCACGCAGAACAGCTTCCAGGTTGCGCTGAGTCCCGATGAACTGTGCGAACATCTGCTCAGGGGTGAACGGTGGTGGTGATGGCAACTCTTCATTCTCATTGTCGTTCCTGCTACCACTACCAGACCCGTGAGAACGCGTATTGACCGGCATCTGTGAAAATTTTCATAAAAATGGGAGAGGATTAATAGTGGTGTTGTTGCAGAAAAATTAAAATTCATGCCAAAGTATTACATGCTACAAAAGAGTAAACATAATAATAACAAGGGCACAAAAAAATTTAACTCCACAACATAACCATACTAAAAATAAGGAAACTACTAGAAACCACGAGTTGTCATGATCGCTATCGATCATAGACGCACTACTATTCCTGTCATCACTATCGTTAGCTTCGGGATTCTCCTCTTCATCCTCGGAGGCAGGATCGTTGTCACCATCAACATATCTCAAGCATCATGACAAGCTTTGCTTGCGATTTCAAAATGCTGTTCAATCTAAGTAACTAGTGCATGTTGCTCGACAATGGATCCACAAAGGCTCCTTAACATGGAATCCCAACCTTGTAAAACGCTTCCACTCCACCTCCCTCTTCTTCCCAGTAGTAGCTTAGTGGCTCAGCATGTCCAACAGATTCCAACATCCTCCACAACAGAGTGGGTGTCCCAAATTGGTCCAGAAACCTGTGGTTATGAGTTGGTAGAGCCAGCTGTAGAAGATTTTGAGAGAGACATGAAAATAATTATAGAAAAGATTTATTCCCATTATTTTCACTTTGCTTGTTATTGTGTGAAGAAATTCGGATAAGAACACAACATGAATGACCATGGTGCATGAACGTTCCATACGTCCTCACACCTAACCATACTACCGTACTAAGTGGTGGCATACAGTCGCTCTCATATACGTAACTACATCATACTACACGTAGTTAGCGTACCTGCAGAAGATTGATTTCAGCCCGATTCCCACATGTATGCATAGCGATAAGAAGCACTTTTTGCTAGAAATGCTCCCATGAACATTTGCGACCCCAAAAAGTAAGTACTCCACACATGGATACTTCCATAGGCACATATGGACAGATGTACCTACTTCAGTATTATAATAAGCACTCCCCATTGATCGACGGTTGTTCGATCGTACACTCACAACTCACCTTACCTGAGTCCGAAGTGGCACATTTGGCCTGTCTTCACCTTACTTGGGCGTCGATAAAAAAAATGAAACAAAGGCAATAAGAAGCACTCCCAAAACATGATGCAAATTCCCCCAAGTTAGTACTTTAATAAGCCACCTATAGTCCTATATTAGGGCTACACTAAGTATGATCCTTGGTACACTCAAGTTTTCAACTCACTTTTGAAACCTACTAACTAATAATGGACAATTAGTTTTGAAAACCAAAGCCTTTTCCGTTTAAAATACACTAATATGAATGATGTGTGTTGAACCTTGCTCCGGTACCAGCTGTGATAGAACCGACCAATTTATAAGAGCACAAGTACGGCGATAGCCATCGAAACAGCTAAAGAACCACACTTGAGCCCATATAAACCCGGTAGTCCATGAAATCTTGAATGATTTCAAACCAAATGGTAACACAACCAAGATCGTACAGAGTTCAACAACATACATCCATATTACATAACTTCAAGGTTCGGAGTACGAAGATAGATATTACATCATAAGTTTCAAACTTAGCGGAAGCAAGGTAGTTATACAAACCAAGTCTTACACAAACATACTTATTTAATATACAGTGCCATACTTAGGATCAAACTGCTAGATAAGATAACTATTAAACACGAAGACACAAGCTGCCCACGCTTCAGTCCTCGTCCACGGCCGGGGTGAAACAATTCTTACAATAGCCATAAAAGACTTGGCCATCTGCAACAATAGGGAATAAACCCTGAGTACACAATTGTACTCCGCAAGACTTACCCGTCTTACCAAATAAAAGACTCTCAAGGAATATGCAAGGCTTTTAGGTGGAGTTGGCTGACTCATTTGCGTAAAAAGCCATTTTAGTTTAGGGTGTCATATGGTACTTACTAGCAAGCTTTTAGTAGTCATAACTCCTTCCTTATAACTTAATCCTGATCTAATTCAAGCAATTGATTTAATTCTAAGCAAGCAATATAATATAACCATAGCAATTTGGCATTTACTTTGATAACCACGTTCATGTTCAAAATTATCCATTTCTACCATGAGAGAAGATCAGTCAAGTTTCTCACTATCCAGGAGAGATGGTGATTCGAATCGATTGCAAACCAGCTGGTGTCAAATGCCAATCACAAACCTATACATACCTGCGCAACGGTAGCCTTAGGTCACCCTTGGTACTATTTGGGTTCCTCCGCGGGTCTGGGGGAGCCATATACTGGGGGACTGGCTAGTGGCAAGGACGATCAGGCTCCAACCTGCCCATGGTCCGATCTAGCTCCCAAAACCCTACGCGGTCCAGTATATAAACCCAGCTAACCAGTTCCTGACCCAAATAGAGCTACTCGGCTTCGCGGTCGGAACGACTTATCCGGCCAGCTAAGTGATGGCGTCTTTCAATCTTGACCGATGTCCCACAGGGATGTTTCCCTATTTCACTTGGCGGTGATTGGTTTACAACCAAGACCTCCATGCCTTGTTGTATCCAAATCATCCTTCCGCCCATCTCAATTCCTCCCTCAACTCACATGGTTATATCACGATAGCAATTATAGCCAACCGTGCTCCTCATTTTCTTATTTTGGTGATCGGAATCACCATATTTACCGGTTCTAAGCAGGTCTAAGCAGAGAAGACGATCCTGAACCTATTTAGGTGAAGGATATATAGTTGTCCAAGATAATGCAACTATGTTTTCAAGCAATTCCTACACGTAATGCAACAAATTACTATACTCAAGTCATGTTATTTCGAGAACGTAGGAATTAAGAATGCACCGGGGCTTGCCTTTCAGAAAAGTCAAGGGCTGGTGGTCAGGGCACTCGAGCAAGTCAGTGTTGTTCTCGACTCCTGGTTCGGCAGCTGGGGCCTCCTGAGGGATCTCCTCCTCGGTCGGGCTCACTTCGGTCAGGTTCACCTCTTCCAACGATCCTGTATGCATGGTCATGCAAGATGAATACAGGGATGCATAGTAATCTTCAGGGTATTCGATACGATGCATATGGATGCTTTCATGAAATGCAACATACACGAATCATTTTCGTTTACTAAGTACGTGCATATTTCTTCTTCGGTAGAGAGGAATATTTATTTTCATATAAGTCCTAACATGCATTATAGAAGCTCAAAATGGGTTAACTAGATTACCGTAGACATGGCTATCCCAACAACTTCCCTAGAATGCATTCAAGCTTAACTTCAGCAAGTACATATTTAGGAATGCATCAGGAAACACCATTGCTGGATGAACTAAACAACATGCAAATGACATCTATTTATCCCAAACAAGTGCTTAACCACATAACTCTTAGCTTCACTTATAACTAGACCTACCAGATCAAAGCTACATAAAATTCTCAGAAAAATATAGTAGATAGAACAGGACTACATGAACTCACTATCCAAATTTCAGACCATTTGGACATACAGAACTTCCTACACAAAAATAACAAGACAACAGGCTGAAATTGCATGGAAAATAGTTACTACAGTGAAGAGTATCAAACAATAGATTTCAAAATTTTCTATTGTTCTTCATCACCTAGAAACACCACACAAAAATATTTATATCCATATCACTGGTATTTATTTTATAATGAATTTCCAAGTAATCAAACCCTAAATGGGGCTTGAACAGAAACTCTACTACCAAACAGAGAAAATGCCTAACCACTATTTTTCCCAGATTCTACTCATCAAAACAAAATTACCAGAAGTGGAATCATATTTTTAGCACACTCCTAGAATTAGTTATACATTTCTGAAGATAACCGCAGATTTACAAATTAATTTGTAACTCACAAAAATACAATACCAAAGCTAGGGTTTCACATTTTCACTGCAGAGTACAAGTCACCAGAAGTCTAACAAACTTTGTCCCAATTCATTTGAATCAATAAAACTCCCATTATAAATTTTACAAGCATCACATAAACTCTGAAAAGAAAATAGAAATCATTTTCCTGAAATTCACCCAACCCTAACTGCTACACGCACACAGATCCATTCACCCGGGGCTGCAGACAGGGGCTGACAGCCGGGCCCAAGGGTCAACTCGACCCCACCTGTCACAAGCAGTGCCAGGCCGCCACCTTTGACCGGCCATAGCTCGTCGCCGGTGAGCTCTCCGGCGACACCGAGCATATCTACAAGATCCTGGGACCAAGACGAGTCGATTGGGGTAGGTGGTTGAGGTAGTCGCGCACGGCGGCGAGCTCGTCGCCGGCCATGGCGGACGGCGGCACTCGGCTACGCGGCTCCGGCCATTTCCGACCAAATCGAACTAAACTGGCTACCCCGAACGACTCATGGTCACCTAGAGATACTAGGATTACGAGGAATTGAACCCTAACGGTCCGCAACAC
>JAHLJS010000225.1:0-50000 GCA_038502445.1 Eremochloa ophiuroides
GCACGCCCGCGCCGTCGCCCCTCCCCAGCGCCGCCGCCGTGCGATTCTCCGCGGCTCCGCCTCCGCTCCGCCCGGAATCAGCGGCGCAAGTCTCTACTCAATTCGGATGCCCCCCTACAATCCCCCAGCACTCCCGCCCCGCTCGCTCCTTCACAACCGCCGACTGCGGTCTACGGCCAGGACGCCTAGCTCGCCCCTGTACCCCGCACCGGCGGCTTCGCCCCACGACCCCCGGTGCCCCCACTGGCTGCAGCGGGCTTCACCACGCCTTGTGGATCCGGCGGCAGTGCAGAGGGGCATAGGGACTGCAGCGCTCGGCGCCCCCCTCGCCAGCGGCGGCCGCTGGAACACCGCTGTTGTCGTTCTGCCCCTCCGTGGCGCCGCCCGCCATGCCTCACCATGCCGCACTCCCTCCCCACGGCGTCTTGCCTCCCCACGTCGTCCTCCATACCGTGCCGCCGCTCACGCTCGGCGGCCACGGGAATGGCGCATCTGCCCGGGCCGCTCCCGGATCTGCGACGGCCACCGGAACAACGCACCGAAGCGCTGGCCCCTGTCGCTTCCGGCCAACGGTGACCTCGCTGTCGGCTCGCTGGACCAGCATGCCATTCTCGGTTTCACAGCCGTTGGCGGCGCGCCTTCATTTTATCCTGCCTGCACATGCTCGCATCGACCCATCTCCAGATACTGCCGTCTCTCCCTTCCTCTGCTCTGTTCTTAATCTACTTGCTGCATGCGTTCATTGCCTCGATGCTAATCTCAGGCTGCCTCCGTGCGTTGCTTATGCCATCCTCTATTTTTTTTTTCTATTTTTCATCCACCTAGGTGACATCTGACGGAGCATTTCAATCAATATGGAATTTATTTGTCTATGTACCGTTCATCAGTCAATGTTCCTTATATGAGCTATTGCAGTTTTTTAACTTGCCTAACCATATAAACACCTGATGACCTATGCAGGTATCCAATTAATAGCGGACCACAGAATAGAAACGGATGTGGTGGCATCTATTCTGAATCGTGTTCCAATTCTGAGGTCCAGTTCCAGTACTTTTCATATCTGTGTTTACATTCATTTTGTATAGCTTTCAATTCGGTGTGTGCAGCTTCATAATATTAGGTGGTTCCCAACATATGGTACAATTTTTACAATTTCATATTGCCAACTTCATAATATTTATGAGATGATTTCCCCACTTCATTATTCAGTTGTTTTGAGCGCAAGTTGAAGAGCTTGTGCAGAGCACTTTCTCATATGCTCTGGTACAATTCTTCTCAATCTCAAGTAGTCTGGTTGCCTTGGTTGTTATTTCTTGCAGGCTGGTCATAGAGTTGAGAGGCATCAGGGATGCTGGTCGTGTGTTGCTTACGTTTTTTTTTTTCTTGTTGTGCATACCTGCTGTTTTCATATACAAATAGTTTGGTTGTTTGTCCATCTGCTCAAAACTTATCTGCTTATGTTAGTATGGTATCTGTGGCTTCTGGTCTTCTGGATGGTTTCCTTATGACAATATATTGATATTACAACGCTTATTCTGAAATTTTCTTCTTATGCTATTATGCAGGAAAGGGCTCTTATTATGGCAGAGACAACATTTCAGGTACTCACTATATTTTCCTTGGGGTAGTGATGCTTCATTTTCTCAATATACCTTGTTTAATAACTTCTTTTTAACTAAACAACCACTACATATTATGGGAGTTGTTCATGAGTTGCTAGAGTTGATGTATTATGGGAGGCCTAATCAAGGACTTGAATTCTTCCTCTGAGCTCTGACTGCTTATTGTGTGTCATTTTGTTTTTCCTACAAAATAAAGCTTTGTCCCCCTGTTTCCATTATGTGTCCAGACATTCCAATTCAGTGATAGTTATACAGTGGCTTACAGTTACAGAATAGGTTCGCCTGCATCTATTGTTACCAGCGATTTTGATAGTTTATTCATTTCTAGGTAAGAAGAAATTGAGTCGGCTTTTGCAAATCATGCATCTATGATGGCAAGCTATGGAGTTTTAACACGCTTTTGACAAGCACATGATTTGTTATTGATCGTTGTATCACTAATGAATATATTTCTTTTGTCTTCACAAAAAAAAGCATTAGTTTCAGTTGAAATAAGAATGGTCTTGTGCAGAGGTAACCTCTGTATATGGACTAATGACTACTTTGACGGTGGTCCAATGTAGTTATGGTTGTAAAAAAGAAATTGTTCTTGCTTTTTTACAGTGACTTTTTATAATGGTGTTTTTTTTCATTAGTGGAGCGGCTGAACAGATCTCTCTATAGTGAGAGAGGGTACTGCAATTGGATTTGCATTAGCCTGAACAGATCATTGCAATTGATTTTAGTTGGAACGATGAAACATGCTACGGCATGTGCTTGGCAATGGGAAGTAGCTGTATAAAATATTGCTATCTGACTTATCTAAGCCTCATAAATATTGTCAAATCAATTGTGTATTGTGCTGTTTTGCATGGAATTACAAGTCAAGTACTTCAGAGTACTGTCTAGGAGTGTTATCTATTATACATTTCTTGAACCAGCTTTCTAATATTGTTTATGAACATTATTCTTGGTGTAGATGCAATTCACATGCTTGATCCAAGTACATGCAGGACCCTAAGGATTTATCCCCCTGATTCGCTGACAAGACGAGAGGTCGATCAGTTGGCCAATTTTTTCATAAACAATGGGTTGCTGACTCGAGCGAACAAATGCTTTCGACACTTATCTCCACAGGCTAACCGTGAGATGTGTGATCATGGTAAAGATGACTGCTTTTAATGCGTGTGCTTACTGTCCACATGTAGCTGCTCTCAGATTTGAAATGAGCAAATACTGGACTTTGCCTGCAGAGGATGGCTATAAGTGGACAGGCTGAAAGGGCCGGACTGGCTACTCGTTCTCTTGTCTAACTGTACAGAGGAGGTAAAACCAAATTTCTAATGCTCATCTGTTTCACTGTTTGTTGAGAAATAGGGTTATATATAAATAAAAGCCAATGACAAGATATCCATGCATGGTTCATTTGTTTCTCTAACCCTGTATATGGACTCTGTCTCTCTATCACTTGTCCAACAACAGAGGCAGCAGGTTGGTTACAGAATATTGTCATTGCTTGACTTGCGTTTATCAAACGGCTTGATTTGAAATGTTGTATCTAGATTTCCAGTTGGTAGGTGGCCTAGACAAAACTAATGGTCGCCATGTTGGAGAAGGCCAATTTCAACCATAGAGGCCATCTGGAATCAGCTACAAGTGAATGAGAACAAGAGCACTTGACTAAAACTATACTTTGGTATTGACATCAACATATGAGGTGTTCTTCTGCATAGTGTTCGCTGACTCCAACATTTGCCAATGCGAGACTCACAAAACTAGATATAGTCAATAAGTTTGTGTGTTTGGTCAGGATTTATATTAGTAATAGCATGATGTCTTGCATGTCCTACCATGTCTAAGGACATTGGTTGATATGGTAGCCTACTTTGGTTATGTCAAATATATAGTTGGTCACACATGTAGGTCTGTGTCCACTTGGTTATGGCACTGGCCCGGATGTGTCAATCATTTTATTCTAGAATGACAGTGATATGTATTTTGCTCTTCACAACAATGGTCTAATTATGTGATTATCTTAGCAAAATAAATCTATACTAATTTTATTCTACTAATCAAGATTTGATGATGTTTGTTCACATCAAAACTTGGATGATTGGCTGCAAACGGAATGAATCAAAACTTTTTCATGCTCTGCTTATTGCATTGAAATTTATTTATACTACTGTAGCAACTCATGGGCAGGTGTATGAATCACCAAAAATATTTTTCTCTAGCTAGATCGTGTCTGCCCTAGCAGTTTTCTTTGCTTCTCATGATCCTCCACAAGCAGTTTTTCATGTCGTTAATAACTAAATGGAATGCACGATCAATCATCCTTGTCCAGTTGACATCGTTTGAGGATCAAAGCTATGTCTAGCACATAGCCGCTGGGATTGCATGACCTTAGCCTTTTTAACTAGCACTATCAACAAATAATGAGGACAGCCTCTTGCAGGCTCCGGCAGAAGTTGGCTCATACAGAGTCTGTGAGCCCGTGCCGGTTCTCTCATAATTAGAATGAAAACGGATCGCATACGAACGAATATTACTGATATTATATTTGTTTTTATATTTCTACTCGAATTGGATTCGAATACGGATGGTATTAGTTATGTCGGATATGATACAATTGGATATCGACATCATAGCATTCGGATATTGAATACGGATGGATAAAAACTCTTCTAAACGGATTCAGTCTCGAATACGGTCGGAAAATATCCCTACCGTTTTCATCCCTACTCATAACAAATTTTTGTGGTTGAACTTTCTGACATAGGTATTTAATTCCACACAATACTATCTTATCGTGCGATCTGTATATTTTTATTATAAAAATTTAGTGGACCTGTAGCAACGTACGTGTACGCTACCTAGTATAATATTATTTGCAAAAAAAATTCCTGTCAGGCTGCCCACCCACACTTCGATTCGTGCAACTCGCAATGGGCAATTCTCGCCGAGCCTTGGCTGCCTGCCTGCCTTCCGCTGTGCTGCTGCCGCCACTCCCGTCCTTTCTCGGACGTCACTGAACGGCGGGCCCCACGGGCTTCGGCCCCTCTCATACCCCGAGTTCGCTTCGCTTCGCTTCCGCCTTCCGGTGACAAGCGAGTGACCGATCTACCCCGACCCCGACCCACCACCACCCACCGCAGCGCACCACGCGAGCGGCGAGCGAGATCTCCCTTCCATGGATCTCCGCCGCCTCGCGGTGCTCGCGGCCGCGCTCGCTGCCCTCGCCGCCGGGTGGTGGGCCCGCGGCGCGGAGGCGTCGATCCACACCTACGACCGGGAGCCCTTCCGCGAGGTGGGCAACGCCTTCCTCCTCTCCGGCGGCAGCGAGGGCGTCGTAGCCGACGGCGCAGACCTCGCCGCCCCCGCATCCTCCTTCATCAAGTGAGGAGCTCTCTCTCGACCCCACGCCCGCCTCCCCCTCCCTCCCTGCGTCCGTCCTTGTCTTCGGATGGCTGGAGAACTCAGTGTTTGGCCGTAGTTTCTAGAAGCTGGTGTGATGCTAGAGCTGAGGAAACGGTGTAGCTAGACTGTTGGAGTTCGCCACTGGGAAATGGGAACCGGTTGCCGGAGCTGCCGCTGCTCTGCTTGCTTGGTGCCACATTTGGTGGAAAGCTTTTGCTCCTGGGTAATGATCAGTGTGTTGCGATTGGGTGTGAAATGTGCAAGGGGTTGCTCGCGGTGCTAGCCGGATGCAGACGGGGGTGTGGTTAGCCTGTTTTAATTTGAGTAGTGCTGCCCACATTCTTCTTAGAGTGGGGCTCAATTATTTGGTTGTGTTAAACCAGCTGTTTCGATTGTGTTTTTATGGCTGCCTTTTTACGTTATGTTCAACATGTACTTACCTGTAGTAAAGGGTAGTGCCCACCACATCGAACAAGAGCAAGCTTTAATTAATTTCATTGATATTTTCCCTTTTTGTTACATGAGGCACCGATTTGTAGAATTTCATCCCCATTTGCGTACAATTACCCTTTCATCGAACACAAATAGGTGCAAATTTGTACAACTGACTTAACTAATTGGATACTTCTGTTAGACTTAAACCATGTGGTGTGGCTCTGAATTTGATATATACTACATGTCCTGGCTTACTCTCTCAGGTTTGTGAATGTTACATTTTGGAGAACCCCAGAAGCTGCAGAATCACATGCAAAAATGGCACATAGCACAGGCTTGGTACAGGCTATCCTATTTGAAGCTGCGGACAGGGATAACATTGGGGGATCTGCCTATGGCGGACAGAGGTCCATATGTTGTACCCCGGACCTTGCTAAACTAGAGGGCTGCAAGCAAGGGGAAGTAATCAGGAGGCCGTCCTCTGATGATCCAGATTGGCCCTTCGTGCTGGACACACACTTCAGCGCTAATCACCTTTCAGTGAAGTTAGAAGATGAGTCAGTGCGCGTTACAAAGACAGGCATGTACAACTTGTTCTTCATATCCTGTGATCCAAAACTGAGAGGCCTTACTATGAGTGGGAAGACTATCTGGAGGAATCCGGGTGGGTATCTACCAGGACGAATGGCGCCTCTGATGAAATTTTATGTTCTCATGTCGCTGGTGTATCTGTTGGTAATGATTGTTTGGTTTAGCCAATACATAAGGTTCTGGAGGGATATATTACCAATCCAGAATTGGATCACTCTTGTCATTGCACTTGGTCTGTTTGAGATGACACTATGGTACTTTGAATACTTGAACTTCAACAGCAGTGGTGTGCGGCCAGTTGGAATCACAACTTGGGTGGTCACTGTTGGAGCTATCAGAAAAACAGTTTCGCGTCTACTCATCCTTTCCATCTCAATGGGTTATGGTGTTGTTCGTCCAACTTTGGGTGGCCTCACTTCCAAGGTGTTGCTACTTGGACTTACATATTTCCTGGCATCTGAGTTGCTGGACATCGCAGAAAATGTTGGAACAATTAATGATATATCAGGCAAAGCAAGGCTTTTCCTGGTCCTTCCTGATGCATTTTTGGATGCTTTTCTCATCCTCTGGATTTTCACTTCTCTTTCCCGCACACTAGAGAAGCTACAGGTAAGCTAATTTAGTGCAGTTTAACAAGTAAAAGGAATTTTAATTGTTCTTTCTTTATGTAAATTCATACAATCTAGATTTTGTGGATTTCCACAAATTTTAGTACTTCCATGTGTAATGCGGTAGCTCTTTGTTATTTCAGGAATAATTAGTATGCTAGAAATTCTTAATACTTGTATTAAGGATGAAGCATGTATTCAGGAATAGTATAAGTAGGTCAGGCTATTGAACAGTTAGAAATTATTAGGAAGCCTGTTAAACCTGGATGAAGAGTTATGTCTTTGTGTTGCTTCTTAAATTTGGTACTTTTCTTGTTTATCAGGCAAGGAGGAGCTCCGTGAAACTGGATATATACAGAAAGTTTACAAATGCATTGGCTGTTTCTGTGATAGCTTCAGTTGCCTGGATTGGTTATGAGGTATGAAAATTTCTCTAAGGGGCCGTTTGGATCCTTTCATTTGGAGGCATTGAAATTTAGTTAGCAACTTAGGCTATTTTCTTTGGAATATGACATTCCATCACTTTCCAAAGTTCACATATTAGGCTACCTCAAAGTCATAGGTTGAGAGATAGAATTTGATTCTATAGATTACCATGCTATATTTTTATTTTGCAATTTATAGCACGCTCTTCAACTCGCTCACATACGATAAAAATACAACATATAAGTATCTCTCTCGTATAGCCAACAATAATATGCTAATATAATCTATATATAACCATATTAAGTTAATTAATATGTGTGTAAATTATGATTCTTAAAATGAATTCAATTTCAAGGATCCAAACGGAACCTAAGTGAATCCATAGTGAACATTATGTCTATACAGGAAACATTTGGGAGCATTTCTTCTAACAACATGTGATTATCTTGCTGCCTTTTGATCCATTGAATTGCTGTAAGACTAATGAATATCCAAATTTTTTCGTTGTCTTTATAACGTCCTGAAGTTGTGTCGTTCAACTACGAGAAAAGGAGTTGACCAATGGACTTGAGATTTTTGCTGTAAATATATTTGACTGTTACTTTTTCACTGAATTCAAAATAAGGATTTTTTATTATTCCAAATATTTTCTCAAAGAAACGCTTCTGCCATTTGAAGGAAAATATCTCCATCAACATGTCACAGTTACACTTTAACAGATTTCCTTAGGTTTAAGTTTTTAATCTTTACAAAACGATCCTTGCACCATTCTCGGCTTTCTCAGCGTGGCCACATCGCGGGCAATTCGCGGCCGTCCGATCGAGCGGTAGGGATGCCGGCCATTTTGCAAGAAA
The DNA here is from genome assembly GCA_038502445.1 of Eremochloa ophiuroides. Classification (NCBI taxonomy): domain Eukaryota; kingdom Viridiplantae; phylum Streptophyta; class Magnoliopsida; order Poales; family Poaceae; genus Eremochloa; species Eremochloa ophiuroides. The sequence continues at coordinate 7,933 of JAHLJS010000225.1, forward strand.
ACCCTTGAACTCTAGAGAAATCAACCCGTAGTCCAACTTCCTCTCTCAAGTTTTCTTACAAAGAGGCTCTTCAAGTTTTACGAAATCAACCAGCCGTCCATACCATCTTATGGTCCAGTCTGCCACCTCTTCGTGGGCCTTAGTGGGCCAAAAACGCCCCGATGCCATTGCCCTTATATATAATTTTTTTCTTTTACTAATAAATTTGCTCAAATTTTGAAACTACGTAGTAAATCATAGAAAAATCGTAAAATATAAAATCAAATTGTTTCAGAATCCTCATGAATAAATCTTAGTAGTTGATCCAAAATAGAACATGTTTTAGTATAAAGTTTGTACCATATATTTTTTCCCTATATTTTTATAGGCAAATATGAAAATTTCCTCAAAAATTGAAATTACGTAGTAAATCAAAGAAAAATCGTAAAATAGAAAATCAAATTGTTTCAGAATCTTCATGAATAAATCTATGTAGTGGATCTAAAATAGAACATGTTTTAGCACAAAGTTTCTTCTCTACATTTTTTTCCTATATTTTTATAGGCAAATATGAAAATCAAATAAAAATCGTAAAATAGAAAATCTAGTTATTCAAAACTCCTCATGAGAAAATATCATCATGCCAACCTTCCGTCTACTTATGCTCCTCCCTCCTTAAAATATAACATAGCAATAGTTAATCCGACGCGTACCTAACCTGCACACTCAAGCAGCCAAGACACTGGCCATACGCGGCAACGCCGCAACCAATTCTAGTGTAAACTAATGATTATGCTTTAAACAAGTCTCTGCTGTCCACAATATTGCAAATTTGCAATGGCTGGTCTTGTGCCAGACTCGATTGAACTACTTATGAGAAAGTATGATTTGGCTAATATTGGACATTGAATAAAATTGTGGTATATCAACATGTTTCTGTGATTGGAATAATAATTTTACTCTCATCTTATTTTCCTGCGTGTTCAAGAAAAATACTCCCATATTATTTGTTTCATTGAAATCATCTTTAGCTGACGAGCCAAATCATAAGGATGAGATCTAGTGACCTAGACTAACAGCTAACGCCCTCTTTTTTTATGAGTTTTGTCTCAAATTAATATTCTGTTTACTACCAAAACCAATGGCATCAAACTAATTGATGAATGGTATGCAGATTTTACCACAACCAAAGGCATGAAACCAATTGTGAATGGCATGCAGTTTGTCTTATGTGTCAGTATTTTTCATAGGCTATTGGATTGGTTGAAGTTATTCCGAATCATGAACATCTGTGATTGAACAGTTCTTCTGCATATGCATAAACCTCTGCAGTTCCAGTACAAGGAGATAACATGGTTTCCTCATTAATCAATAAGATTTAAACTGGCATTTTTTTTATTTTTTTATTTTTTGAGAATCTTCAGTTTTGAACCTTGTAGATCTGAATCACCTATTTGTTACTGTTGCCTCATTTTGTAGGTCTATTTCAAAGCGACAGACCCATTCAGTGAGAGGTGGCAGAGTGCCTGGATCATAACTGCCTTCTGGGATGTTCTTGCGTTTGTGTTGCTGCTTGTGATTTGTTATCTGTGGGCTCCATCCCAAAGCTCGCAAAGGTAATTTTCTTCCATTTTCAATGCAATGCATAATCTAGCTGGTTTGTTTCTTGCCGTACCATATCATCCATGAAGTGCCAAAAAAATTACCAACTTCATCAATAGAAAAATAACAGCTATTCTATGTGTATGAACCGCTCTATAATCAATATGCCGTTTTTTTGTTCAGATATGCATATTCAGGTGAAGCTGCTGACGATGATGATGAGGAATCTCAATCTCTGACGAAAGGAGATGGTGAAGTAGGGATGGTAAGGATTGACAAGGACAGAAGTGCTGGTGTTAGCGGTGCTTTCAGCTTAGAAGATGAGGCTGAGGAGGACAAGCGGGAATAGCGTTTTCTTGTTCCTGATGCCCAGGTCCCATAAACAATTGATATTTTGGAGCAATAATGTTCCAAGAATACTTCTTTTCCTGTCTAATTTTTGGCGGTCCAATCTCCAATGTCCATCTGTTCCAAAGTTACATATGGTGGTTGTAGAAGTGTTTTGGTGATCCAGTCTCCAATGCCCTTCTGTTCCAAAGTCACATAAGGTTGTTGTAGAAGTCTCCAATGCCCTTCTGTTCCAAAGTTACATAAGGTTGTTGTAGAAATGCGCGATTTTATCCGTTCCAGTGAGGTATATGGTTCGGCTTTGATGTACACCTCAGATAGGCCAAGGTGTTGCAAATCATTTATAACAATGTACATAACTGTTTTGTTTGCCGATTTTACATTTTCTGATGCATAATCACATCGTGCACGAAATTGTTGAGCGAAGAATTGACAGATTTCACATCCAAGACTGGAAGCAAACATCAAGTCGAAGAATTGAACTGACTACTACTGATCAACTCAAGGAAAACTCACTAACAGTTTATGTAAGGAAAACTCTCAGATTGCAAAACGTTTGATTTTTTTAACATAAGTTTGACCACTCATCTTATTTAAAAATTTATACAAAGTATCACTACTTTTGTTGTGGTTCGCTTTATTAATAAATGATCATAAGAATGACTTAAATTTGACTATATTTACATAATTTTTTTGAATAAGACCAGCGGTCAAGTTTTGAAGTAAAAAAAGTCAAACATCTTATACTTTAGAATGTGTCTGCCACAAATATTATCCCCATTGTTTTCGGCTCCTGTCAAAGCTCATCATCTATAATCGTCATATACGTTTGATTATGCTGATCAGCTTTTAAGACCCTACTGTCCGATACTATTGTCACAGCTATGAAAATGCAGGGCTCACTATTTCATGTGCTCCTTCTACACACGCAAATCCAATGCAGTACCATGCCACCTTCGGCAGCGAGGGTGTTATCTTTACAATATATATTACATGTACAAACTCCCATGAAAGCTTTGGACACCAAAATTAGTTCTGAGCAAACAGAACTTGATTCAATCAGCGACAAGGGATTGACCATCCTTGGTGATAGGCTAGGCAGAATTCTGCTCGGCCCATACAGCTGCGTCGAGGTACCCAAGCTCGTATAATTTGTCTAGAGTTTCATCTTCAGCAGGCTCCAGAGCCCAGTTAAACAGCTGCAGTAGGTTTAGAGACATTTGAGAACAAAGTACAACAGTCAGCAATAGACAATGGAATGCAAGTTGAAATTTGAGTCACCTGTCTTGGACTAGCCCTGTTCTCTGGGTTGCAATCTGGACTGATCCCAATATCTTGCAATCCCAGACGGCTGGCTGGAAAAGCACATACCCGGATCTAAAATGGTAGGCAGATAAGTAATGAGCACTACACAACAAACATGTAGTATGGTACATATCGTCATGTATTTATGTGTCATGAAATGAAACTATGCGCCACCACTGGTAACAATATGTCAATATGTTATTTTTCTAATGTGATTTTCCAATCATATACATTAAGACTAAGCATCGAAGTGCATAACCAAAAGTTACATACTGTTTCTGCAGCAGAAGTGGGCGGCATAAACAATGTAAGGCCCCCATCAATGCAGAGCCTATTACGGAAGAAAGTAGCTGGCCTGGGTGCTAAGTACCTGAAATGAGAAGAAAACTGTAATTTAACACTTCTAACCAAAACATAGCTGCAGATACATGCTAAGCTCATCTTACCCAGGAATAAAGGAGGATGTAATGACTGCATTAATGACATCTTCTTTGGAGTCAAATTGGTCCACCAGCAAGCCCCTAGGCCTCCAGGATAGCCGAGTAATAGCAACTGTATGAGAAGAATATAAGTATGATCAAAATGGCAAAACCAAAATTACTTCTCATCAAGAACAAAATACCAAAAGATGTGCATATTTGACATGGAGAGGCGGTGCTATAAAATATTAACCTTACCACGAATTCTTCCATTGCATCTAATATGAAGATCATCTGGGAGAAACTCATCAAGGACATCCTTGAGTACAGCCTACACAAGTCACTAGTCTTATTAACTGGATGGCAAATGTCATCTGCAAGATAACCTTAGAGGTAATTTTCCATGTAAAAAGGGAACACGTACCCCAAGGCGAAACGCTGTGCCTTTACTCCGGCAGTTGTCAGCTAGAACTTTGGTCACCTGCAGAGCATCTTGCATTGTGTTCCCAGATGCAATCACTGCACAGATTATGGCACCAGCTGATGAGCCAGCTAACGGAGTTTTGTCCTAATATAAGTCCCGGAAAATAAAATTGTTATAACGAGGTTCAGCATAACATAAAGAGTAAGAGTGTGTCATGTATCACACAAAATTCATGAACCACATGAACACATGAGCTCCCATGCATAACGGTAACAAGCATAGCTAAATGCTAGGAGCCTACGACACACAAAATGGCTTGAGAGCAAGAGGTCCCAAGAGAAGAAGAAGCTACTGACTAAAGAAATTTAAGCTACTGACTAAAGAAATTTACGCTGGACTCAACTACATACTATGCTAAGTGGTTAGCTGCTCAATGTTGCTTGGAAAGGCATCCCACAGTTGATAAGCACAATAGCACAAATCACAACTCATCTGTTCAAACAACCCATCTGTCCAATCTTATCAAAAGCTGCCTGTAATGCATCATTACAACATCGGATAGGCATGCACATGGACGAGATTAAGCTTACGGTGATGTGTCCGCGGTCCATGAGGCACTGTGCGGCGCCGAGGTGGTAGGGGAAGAGCAGCCCCGCCGCGGAGAAGCTGAACCCGGGGCTAGTGAGCTCCCGCCGCCGCCGCTCGGCGTCCACGTCCTCGGGCCGCTGCTCCCAGACCACCCCCTCCCTCGCCTCCACCTCCTCCACCGCCGCCCCGCCTCCGCGTCCAGCCCCGGTCCCGCGCAGCAGCAGCGCCGCCAGCCCCAGGAACAGCTCCCCCGTCCTGACGGCCAGCGACCTCCTCTCCTCGGCCGCCGGCGCCGGCTCGGGGTCGCGCTGGGCCGAGGCGCGCGCGAACAGGAGGCGGAACCGTGACGGGCGCGGCGCGGCTGCGGCGGGCGGGGTAGCGGCTGGCGGTGGCTGGTGCTGGTGCTGGGGCTGGGGCTGGGGATAGCGCGGCAGGTGAGTGGAGTAGGGGGAGGAAGAGACGAAGGGGATGAGGGAGGCCATGAGGAGGCGCTCTCGTTGGCCGCCGGCGCCCGCGCCCGCGCCACCGACGCGTGTGCACGCGCGAAGCATACGAGAGGAGATGCGGTGTGCGGGGCTCCCACGGACTCAGTCTGCAATTCCTCTGTGTCGCCTAGAGGTGTGGAGAAAATCGAAGTAAACAAATCAGTATCACACTTTACCTGTACTCCATCCGTCCTAAAATAAGTATCGTTTTTAACATTTTAAAACTAATATTAGACTATTCATATTATTTAAAAAATTTACTAATATATAAAAATAAACAAATCAAAATTAAAGTACTTTTAATAATAAATCTTTTATAATAAAATAATTAATTTTTTCATAAAATTTTTGAATAAGACGAAAAAAAATAATCAAAATCATATAACGACACGGGAAGCAGAGAGAGTACTCCTACGTGCACCCGCTCGAGGGCTCACGGCCCACGGGCCACAAGTTCCACAGGACCGAGAACTGTTGTCACAGGCTCAGAGCCTCAGAGACTAGCATTGCCCTTATGATAGTTCATGCGTTCGTTTCATGTTCCTGGCTGACAGATGAAGTCTATAGCAAAAAATAGCCTGTTATTGTGAGCTCAGATTAGTCGGATTTGACTTCTCGAAAGTGACCATTGTGTATTTTTGTCATGGACCGTAAGAGATATCTAAGAAATAGATTTTTTTTTTTCATGGGAATCCTTTGACTTCCTCGGAATCCAAGATTGTTGTCATGTAAAGTAAAAACATGCAGTAGTTTGCATGTGTGTGTTCTGTGTTTATCATGGTATAAACTTACCCTATTTGGCGGGGCTTCTCCGTGCACTGGCTCCTCTTATGTAGAATTATATTATATTCAATTTAATTATTGAATAATATTATACTAGAAATGTTCGCGGCGTTGCCACTTATGGTCATTGTATGGGCTATTGATAGTACCAGTAGACTATTTTTTCATAAAAGTTTTTATCAAGTGTTATAGAGTACCAAGTGAGAATATATATATATATATATATATATATATATATATATATATATATATATATATATATATTGAAGATGAATGATAATATTGTTTAGTTCCTTCATCTCATATCCATCCAGTGAGCATGGGCAAAAGGTAAAGAAATAGCATTTGGAAATTATCATTTGTGGATGATTGTATATGTTAACCGTAGATTTTTCATTTTGTTTTATATATATTTCGAGTCCTAAAAAGATCAAGCATCGACCCCTTTTTTAATTTAATTTATTAACTGAGCATAGGATAATAATTCATTGGAACAGTTGAAATTTGTCTCAAAACCAGCGGTTGGAAACATCTCAAAAAAGGCACGGAACAAATTTTGTAATTTTTAGTTCAATATTTTAATGTATAGAAATCATGGAAAGTCTCTCTTAATTAAAAGAGGCTGTTTCGAATCATTTCAAAAATCTCTATTTTCCAAGTTTTATATATTTTTTCTACATATATTACATGATGAAGAGCCTACACAAAATTTTCATGATTTTAGGAGCTCTAATTATATTATTTTTATATGAAATGAACAAAATCAGTATGTAATGGGATTTAATAAAATACAAAAAAAAGAGATGGCCTTTTCGGCCGAATCTGGCCCAGCTCGGCCCGCGCGGTGGCAGGCCGACCTGTCTGGACGGCGGGTTTATTTCGCAAAACTTTAAGGGCTTCTTTGAAACAAATTCTGAGAGAGGAGGATGGACGGTGAGTTGATTTCGATAGAGTTTGAGGGCTTTTTTTTGCAAAATGTCCGGGAACCGTCAGATCTGGGCCGTCAGGCCGCCCGATCGGACGGCTGCGAATTGCGCGCGACGTGGCACGCTGGTTGGCCAGAGAATGTTGCACGTTTCGTATTGTACAGATATGTTATTTACGATTTTGTGTCATTTACAAGTGTTATATAATTGTGTTCTATATACATATGGATTTTGTTCTCCTGAACAATCAGCCAGCAAATAGATCATTATATGTTATCAATAAAATCTAGATATAGATGCACATCCTATTTCAAGACATCGGTCTTACATTCTTCTATTCATATTGAATAATATCTATATCTATATTAGAATTAAAATATACTTCCTCCATTTCACTTTATCAGTCGTTTGATTTTTTTCAATCCAAAGTTTGACCAGTCATCTTATTTAAAAATTTATGTAAAATATCGTTTCGTTTGTTATGAATTGTTTTATTAATAAAAATTCTTCAAAATAATTTAAATTTAACTCTTTTTGCGTAAATTTGGTTAAACTTTGGGTTAAAAAAGCTAAACAATTTATAAATTGGGATGGAGGTAATAGTAAATAGTACTATCAACGTTCGATTACATGCAGATCCGATGAGAATCCATCACTGACGGAGCCCTAAACGGCTGGGCCGAAAGCCACGAGCACGAAGCTCATGCCATGCCACCGGTCAACGTCACTCTTCATCGCGGGACCAGGACAACCGTCCCCCACGCTTTTTGTAAATGCAGAAGTGTTTTTTTTAACAATTACTGCTACCATACCACCGGCTCGTGCTCCCGTCATTCACGTCCCACTGCTCGGGCAGTCAGGCTCAACACAACCAATCGCCAGACGCCAGGTCGTGGTCTTCGAAACCAGCCAGATCAGATCCGCTCGAGTCGCTATCCACATCCAGTGCTCCGCCAAATAGTAGTACAGAAACACGTCCAGGATCACCGCCAAATAGTAGTACACAAACACGTCCAGGATCACCGCCGTGATCCGCTCTCGCTCTGCCCATCGTCGTCGCCTCGCCTCTCACGACACGCGCCGTGGATGCCGGCCACCACGAGTCCCCCCTTCCCCGGGTGACGTCCAGATCCAATGCGCAATGCACCTGGAGGCCTGGACCCTAGTACCGGTGTGGATCTCGTCTCGTCCAGCACCAGCAGTGAATAGTATGGATCGTCAGAGCCCATCACCAATGGATCTGTCGCTGTTGTTGCTCAAATAGCGCAATAGCCTCCGCCTCGGGAAGTCGGGATGGGCCGATGGAGATGGGGACGGACGCCGCCGACGCAGCGGCGCAGCGCAAGAGCCACACCGAGACACCGACGCCGACACATCAGATCCGCGGCAAGCGCAGTCTTCTACTTGTTGCTCCAGAGAGTAGAGACGAACAGACAAGCTTTGACCACGTCCGGAACATTTCACAAAAGTTCTGGTAGTAGTATATGGTTGTTCGAGAAGGAAAGGAAAAGAAGGAATCGTAATCCTAGTCTGTTTGTACGTGGGTTCTTACCGAAACTTTTAGACCTTGGTAGGACTATATATACATGGGAGCTCTATATTGTAATAATCAATATTCAGAGGAATAAAGAATAATCTTTCTATCTTGTGTCTACTTGTTCTACTATTTTTATCTACTGTGTGGTCATGAGAGACGGAGAGAGGAAGGTCCTAAGCGTTGACGACATGTTTTATAACATGTTATCAGCACAACAAGCTCTACGTCGACATCGCCGCTGAAGTTGCCGCCGATCTTTGCCGTCGGCGCTTGTGCCGACATCCCTGCCGCAACTACTTCGACGACGTCAACATCCCGACGTTGCTAGCGGAATGGATCTGCTACCTCTACCTACAACTAATCCGCACTAAATCAACAGATATCGTCGCCGTCAAGCAGAGAGTTCTACGACAATGCCTAACGCCCTACGCGGTATGTAGCTACTAATCACTGTCCTACGCGGCATGTGACGTAGATCAAATTGGTATCCTATCTCAGGTATGAAATAAATCACATCTTGTAGATTGTGTTTATCGTCCTGACCATCGAGCCGGGCTAATGATATGCCCTAATTATCTGAGTTGGGAACGTAGTAGATATATACATGTATGTATATCCCATATGTAGTCAGCAACTATACTTGTATACTTGCACGTATAAGATGAACTTGTACTAAAACCCATGCTAGAACAGGAAGTAGGCCGTGATTGTACGCATGTCACGGTTGGCTTGCACGCCAACGCACCCACTTGGGCTTTTACCAGGCATCCAACCGACTCGCAGTCGAACACACAAAAACACCAGCACTCCAGAAGCATGCCGCACAAAAAAAAATCTTGTGTGTTTTTGCCACGTAAAGCATGTGTGTTCACTTTCCTAAGTCCGATACTAGTCCATCCATACGTGACTTGCTTGTACAATCCTACTAGCCTTGAAGGTCTTTGCACTAATTATAGAAAGCAAAACGGCTTAACTTGTACTATATATCTAGTCAATTGATCCTGTTGATTATACAATTGTTAGTTCGGACAGGCACTACATTGATTTTGAAACCTGTATAGTTTTTCAACATTGTCTGGTCTTGAAAATTTTGTAACCTGCAGTTCCAACATGCATGCCAAATTATTATTAACCAATGATGCATGCATGCAGCTCATCATCTGGCTAACCATCAAGCTTGCAGCTACATGTACGAGTTATCTGAATTTCTGGAAGAAAATTATTTTGACATCAAAATCATTCTGTTTGCACATACGTATTCATAGTATTTAATTTGCGTTCATGTATATATGCCATGTGTTGATATTTTTATGTTTTTTTGAATGCATAGAAATATGGTATAAAATATATGAGCTCTCTAAATCCTGCAGAATCTTAGCCTTACCCCCTTTCAGAGTCTCAATATTTATTTTTCCTAGTATAATGAATTTTTGGGATGAATGATTTTTTTCATTTTAATTCTGAAAATTTACATATACCATTGTCCTGAAAATTATTAGGATGCTTCTGAGAATATTTTTACATAACCATCCACTGTTTTTTTGCATTTTACCACTTGTTTACATGCAGTAAACCTATATGCACATGATTTTGTTATAATGATATATGCATACTTTCCTGAACAAAGAATATTCTGAACTTGTTATGAATGGAATAAATATTTGTTACGGTCATTATTAAATCCATGTAGGATATTTGACTACCATTGAAGTGTAGTAATAGTTACTCTTTAGAATGAGAATGTGGCCAAGATAAGTAACAAATGCATTGTGGAACTCACTGCATGAGTAAAATCTCAAATTATGATCACAGAATATCATATTGTATTGAAAGTTGAATTTTCAACCTTGTATGCCAATAGGTATAAAATGCTGCTCTATAAACAATAGCCTGAAACTTTGTACTAAATGTCTAGAAGATAAGATGGTACACAAGATTTTATCAATACAATATTCTCGAAGAAATGTCTCTTGTGTATAGAGTATCACAGAGCAATATAATACATGAAACTACATTAAGTATTTGAATTTACCATTACTCAAAGAAATTGAGTTGGATTTTTAGACAGTTTTATAAATCGGGATATTGTCAACTGCAATAAAATTTGAATTTATGGCTTGCATATGTTACACCCCATGAAGGCTTGTGACTGTATATCATAACTGTTGAATATAGAGCATGAAGCTACTGCTTGTCGAGAATAGAAGTTAAGACATGCAGAAATGATATTATTTAGAGCATTTAAGGATTTTTTTGAAGAAAAACTTAAATCATGTGCTTATAGATTTGTTGAATTTTAAGTTTATGTCCTGAAGTATTGATAGTAGCAGTGGTGGTGCACTAAGTTTTTATTCCCGTTGAATAAAGTGATTAATGGTTAATTTATTAGCTTGAAGGGTAATATGAAATATTTTATATTTTTAATTGCAATTGTTACATGAAGTAATATATGTTATTAATTTCTCATGGAATAAATATGAATTATATGTTCTACGTATAAGAATTGCCTTTTGTCTATCTAAATAAGTTTTGCAATAATGTTATTCAGAAAGAAGCCTCGATTAACCATGAAGGTTATAGTTCATTGTGCATATCTACCATGTAGGTAGAAGAGAAACCTAAATTCACTAGAAGCACATGAACAATTGGACTATACTGGCATATGAGTTGATCCTAGAAGGAAAAATTTAGTCAAGAAATAGTATAATCCTAAAACTAAATGTTTAATACTTCAACCAAAAACTAGAAGTGTATATGTCCTACCCAAACTTTGTCATTGTACATTGAATAGTACATTGGATATGTGAATATTTAATGCCATAACTAATGGATACTAGAATATGATTGGATTCTATGGAGCACTAGAAGTGATCATTCATAAATGATGCATGAAGCAAATTACTACTTGAAGTAATTATGACATGAAAAGAGGGAGGAATATTGGGTAAAGGCATAAGAAGAACATATGGGTAATAATAGGCATAGCCTTCCTAAATTTATCTTTAAGTGCATGTATCAAGACTTGAAGTTTTGTCCGCGTCCCTTCCGGATGAGCTAATTTTCTCTACTGCACTAATTTTAAGCAAGCTTGCAGCTTTGCATTTTGTTGTTATCTACTATGTCGAACTGAATATCAACATTCCACATTACATATGAATATGTATCACTATGTTGTACTCTCGTTGAGCTGCAATATTAGCAAAACATCTATATGTGTAGCTAGTAGCTACCTTTGCACTTCCCTCGTAATTAAATTGGCTAGCCAGCATGCTATGTCTACATGGTTCTTGTTGAACTAAGAAATAAGTTGCTTTCAATGCACTGCATGCATAAGTAATAGATTGGTCTATGGCCAATTAACCTAAAATCAAGGGGAGTGAGTTAATATGAAATTTTCTCAATGGAGACTAACCTAATTAGTGGGATGTATAATTGTGAAATTAAGATTGTGGATAACACACTATATGATGATTTAGGATTTATAAAGATAAGGCATTAAGGGAATTTTGCATTAATGGCAATTAGAAAATTTTAGAAGAAATTCCATGTTAATTTGAATGTTATGTATTTTATATATTTGAAGTATATGATTCAATGTTATGTATGAGTACTTGGATCAAATTTTTGGGCTAAACAATAAAGAAGCTAGATAATACAATAATTTTATGAAGTATGATATGTGCATCAGGGGGAGAACATCCCTGAGTTTGTAGAGATGCTGAAAATCCATAATTGCACTTTATGTATTCTACCTCACTACATATAATATATAATAACCCCCATGTTTAATTATGTGCGTGAATATTTCCATAAAACTTTATCATAGCATACATGAATGGGCTTTCACTTGCAGTTGGAGATACATGAATGTGATTATTTTAAGCCCATGATAGGGGATATGTATTGAAGTATGCTATTAAAGATCTAATCTTGGCATTAGGGGGAGAAAGAGCCTATTTTGAATGCCAAATATTATTTCCACAGAAGGAAAACGATATAGAGAAAATATTTCTTAAAGCTTGAAGCAGAAATACAAACACGCACTAAGTCAACTAATAGTTTGACTAATGCTCTTGTGAAGCATGAAGCGGAGCATATGCCAGATATTTTTGAAAATGGGAGGAGTAACTTGAAGTTATAAACCAAAAGTTTTGTTTAATAGTAGTAAACTAAATATTATATACTATCAAGGTAAAATCTACGGGGACGCCTGTGGGTACTAGTTTTAGCGTATACTTGTTGAATAGAAATAAAATAAAACTCCTCCATTCTCATAAAGAGAACACCTCGTGAAAAAGGTTAAGCACCTCATGAAGAGGATCATCATGAAGATGAAATCCAACACATTAAGTGCGCACATCATTAGTGTTGGGTATGCAGAACAATAAATCATCTCTTGTTTGGAAAAAAAATGAAGAGACAAAATAATCTCCTTTATGAGAATATTGGGAGAAAATAATAGTTGTCGACAACGCTACCTCTGTAATTGCAAATGTTTCTCTGAAGAGAAGCCGGATCCGGAAACAAAGTCCATGGCAAAGTCACCTGTAGCGATTATATCGGGCCAATGAAGAAAGCAATTGAGGTTGAATCTCCTACTAAGAAGAATAAATGTTCTGCTATATCTCTGACAAATGAAATGAATGTTTTACCAGTCGATTCTTGCATATACACCGCTAATCCCTGAAGTGAATATAGTCCCGAGAGAAAAAATAAGGAAGCTTAAACACTATGAAGGTGTCATGCAAACACTTAGAAAAGTGTATATTGTAAAGTTAGCAATTAAGTTTTAATATCCTCTAAATACCATAGAAGGTTTGAGAATAATGGTGATTTTGGCAATTGAATTATCCCCTAAATACCAAATGCAAGACTGGATTTATTACTTAGTGGTATAATAAAAATCCTGAAGATTTATAAGTTTAAAAATCCACTAAGAAAGAACTATAAATTTGTTATACTATCCAGAAGATATTGAATATAAAGTTTTTTTTACCCCCATAATCCTCTGAAAGGATTTATTACCTTGAAGGATAAATTTTTATTTGTTTTACACAACTAATAAGTGGTTATTTATACCTGAAGCATATTGCTCTTTGTTATATCCATATAATTCATAGAAGAATTATGAGCCAATTTTTTGAACGATATAGTTTTATGGTACTATATAACATTAATTAAGCACACATTTATAAAGGGTGGTTTAAACAATGAAATTCAAAAGACGGTTTTATGAGGGGGAGCAATTTATTGAATTTACCTTGTAGGTAATTGAAACCACTAGAATTATAAATATCAATTAGATCATATATGCTAAAACATTGAAGTTTATGCATAGATTATGAAGATCAATATCTATTCATGAAGAATAGAATATCTTGAAGAATATATTTGACCGGGAAGGTTAAATGTTGTACTCTTTTTCCCTATGTGAGTTTTTACACGAAGGTTTCATACACAATGTTTTTAATGAGGCAATATGCAATGCAATTAACGAATGCGATGTACTCTTTTCTCCAAGAATCGTTTTTTCCACTGAGTTTTCGGATGGAGTTTTTAATGAGGCATATGCATATTGTGGTAATCGTCTAAGGGGAGTGTTGTAAAATATACGGACTCTGTCCTAAAAGAAAAAGAAAAGAAAGAATTCTAATTCTAATCCGTTTGTATGTGGGCTCTTACCGAAACTCTTAGACCTTAGCAGGACTGTATATACATAGGAGCTCTATGTTGTAATAATCAATATTCAGAGAAATAAAGAATAATCTCTTTATTTTGTGTCTACTCGTTTTACTATTTTTATCTACTGTATAGTCATGAGAGACGGAGAGAGGAATGTCGACGACATGTTTTATAACAGTTTCTTCTGAACTCCTGCAAGAATCGACGACACAGTACCGTGATTTCAGTCTTTGGACGGAATCCATGCGTTACATGTCGGTAAAAGAGGCCCAAATCTGCCCACTCGTCAACACAAAAGAGGCCCAAATCCCTGAACCCCACTCTGCAATCTGCATTCATAGTATGACGATGATTTGACACCTAGTAAATCCAAAATGTACATCACACTCTACGATCTTCTGCATTCATTGTTTCTCTCATTTATAGCCAGTTCGACGAACCCACCACCATGCCATGGCCGGATTCACCGCGCGGCGGCGGGGTAGTCGAAGGGCAGCGGCGTGACGCTGTCACTGAGCGGCGCGGCGTGGCGGAACCCGTAGGCGCGGAGCACCTGGTCGTCCGCGAACGCCAGCGCGCGGCGGATCCCCTCGGCGCACCGCTTCCGCGTGTACATCCGGTTGGGCGCGCCGCCGCAGGGCTGGCACCCCGTGAAGTGCGTCACGAAGGGCCGGCGCCACCCCTTCTGCCCGCCGCCGTCGGGCCCCGGGACGCCGCCGCCACCGCTCCGCCGCTGCCTTACCGCCTCGCGCCTCGCCGCCGCGGACCGGAGGTGCTCGCGCTCGGCGTGCCGCCGCCGGAGCCCGAGCCGTGCGCCGTCGCGGCCGCGCTCCACGGCCTCGTACCGCGCCGCCACGCCGTCGAGCCGGTCCACGATCTCCGCCCAGTACCCCTGGAAGTAGTACCCGGACTCGAGGAACGTGCCGTTGGCCCACCGCTCCCGCTCCGGGTGCCTGGATAGCAGGTACACGAGCGCCGACTGGTCGTCGGACTCGTCGTCGGGCTTGCCCTCCAGCTCCTCCCGCAGCGTCTTCCCCCACCGCGCGTACTCCGGCGACGCCGGCCCCATGCGCGCCCACGCGTCCATGAGGTCCATGGACCACTGGCAGTTGCGGATGAGGAAGACGCCGGCGTTGAGCCCCACCCACGACCGCTCCTCGTACACCTCCCGCTCCCACCCGTACACCACCAGGTTGCTGCCGCGCTCGCCGTACCTTTGCAGCGGGAGGGAGAAGTCCATGTCGGTGAAGACGGCGTCGGCGTCCACCCACCACACCCACTCCGCGTCCGGGTGCGCCAGCATCGCGGCGCGCACCGCGGGGATCTTCGCCCAGTACGCCACCATCGACGGCTCCAGCAGCGCCGTGTTGTAGAGCAGCTCGATCCCGTGGAGGCGGCAGTAGTCCAGCTTGTTCTTGAGGAGGCGCAGCAGCGCGTGGTCCCCGCCAGCGCCCTTGCACGGCTCCGGCTGCGACCCAGACACCATCACCACCCGCCCCGCCACCGCCGCGCCGTCAAGGCCCCGCGTCCGCAGCCACGCCGCGCGCTTCGTGTCCCACCCCGTCACGCGCTGCCACCGCCGGCCCACCGGCCCCACGGCGTACGACAGCTCCGGGTCGTCGTAGAACGTGCGCGGGCCCCTCGCGACGGCCGCCGCGGCGTCGGCGTCGGAGTCGCCCGAGGCGCGGGAGGAAGAGGCGGGCGACGACGACGGCTGGGGGAGGGAGACGATGTTGGGCACGGGCGGCGGCGCGAGGACGGAGGCCGTGGAGAGGAGCACGAGCGCGGCCACCACGGCGCCCGCCGCGAACGCCAGCCCCTCGCGGACCCGCCCCGCCGGGAGCACCAGGTGGCCGTGCGGCCTCGGCGCGCCGCCGCCGCCGCCCTTCGCGGAGAACGGCACGGACTCAGACGCGGCCATGGCGAGGTTGTGTGGCGGAAGGAACTGGGAAGTCGGAAGTCGGAAGTGTGCGGCAGAAGGCGGCCCTCTCGAAGGAGAGCTCGGGTTTCTAGGCGGGGGAAACTGGGAAAGGGAAGGCCAAGGCCAACCAAAGAAGGCCAAAGGCGGGTGGCGCGGCGCGGGGGCCGGGGCTGGCTTTTTTTTTTTTTTCTTTGACGGGGAGATAGAGATACGGAGGGGAGTGTGAGCTGTGAGCAGCGTGGCGCGAGCGGAGAGCGAAACGGGGGGGCAGCGGCCGAGGCGGCGGTGGTGCCTGCGGGACCAAAGCGCGGGCTGCCGATGGATGGAGACGGTCAAGCTGCGCAGGCAAGCGACCGGGCGCTGTGGCACTGTGTCGTGTCAGCCAGTGTCGGCTGCGCCCGGGCACATGTGAAGAGTGCCGTGCCGCACGGTGAGCGAGGGGAAGGGGACGCCGCCGTGCGAACTCGTGACGGTGCGGGAGCGGGGGACCAGGATCCGGTGCAGTAGTAGTTACTACTGTAACTTAAGCAGTAGCAGCCTCTCAGCGGTTGATGAAACCAGGAATGGCTAGGATCGGCTCCTTTCCCTCCTATTTTTTTTTCTCCCATATGTGCTATTGTTCTATTTTAGGAGGAAAAAAGGTAGTGAGCACAAGAGCTAACGCAGTTTTCAGTTCAGTTGTTTAACCAAACTTATTTTTTAGAAATCTAAAAATCTAAAGTCATGGCTGTAATACCCCGGGTATTACGGCTAATTAATTTTGCCATGTCATCATATTTATTTTTGAGCATCTGCATATGAGTGTGATTAGGGTCTTTAGAGTGACTTATTCATTAATGTTATGGATATCATAATTGAATCCCTGATTTGCTAATTAAAAAAACAAATCAAAAGAAAGATTTGAATTTAAGCCCTAATCGGACCCAAAACCCTAAATCAAAATCTACTTGGAATCTGGTCATGGTCTCTTCATAGAAGTTGTAGATCTTTTTATATGTAACAACTTTTATTTTGGGTGTTTTTGAAGTTCTTCAATATAAATTCAAATTAAACCCTAATTACCACTTTGAAATTCAAATTTGAAATGTCAATTTAAAAACTATTGAGAATCTGACCAAACTCATTTAATGAAAGTTGTAAAGCTACTCAAATAGGACAACTTCTATTTTGGCAATTTTTCAAGTTGTTAAATAAATTTAAAAGTAATTTTAAAAATTCAGTTTGAAATTTAAAACCCTCTTCTACCCCCTTTTGAATAGTTTCAAAATTATTCAAAATTTGGAGTTGATCCCTAAACCAATGTTGTTCAGAATTTCGAAAACTACAACTTTTATGTTTACATCTTTCCAAGTTGGCACACAAAATTTTGAGAAATCAGTCAAAACCGGTTGAATGGCACTTAATCGGGCTACAGTAATCTGCCCCCTCCTCTGTTCGCGAACAGGGGCCGGCAGCCGTCCGCGCCGCGCGCGCGCGGCGCCGCCCGTGCCGGCCGGCCGTGTGCCCCCCCGGCGCAGTCGACCTTGTAGGGGACCCCGCACCGACTCGGATCGGCTTGTTCCTGTAACGTCCCACCTCCCCGAGGCCAGGCCCGCTTACATTTGGCAGCTTAACTAGGATATAGACTGCCCTCACAGATCAACACCAGTCTTTTCTGCGCACTTTGTCCTCACTCATGCGCACCCGGGAAGAACTTCCCGGTCGGTCACCCATCGCTCCAGGGCCAAGCTCGCTTAACCTTGGAGTTTTTTACAGATGGGCTTCCGGAAAAGAAGTTGCAACTTGTTGGTATGAGTATCCTATCAATCCTATTAAGCCCTGGGCCGGGATGTTACATCCTCACCCCCTTAAGAGATCGACGTCCTCGTCGATCAATCCCAAGCCAGGAACGTCCCCTCTTGGCCACGTCCGTGTGTCCAGTGCCAGCGCATGTGCCATGCTGTGTGACCACGCCGGATCCACACCAGCCATGCGCACCATGCCTGCGCAACTGCGACACACGCGCCCGTGAAACCGTAAGGGTCGGCTCTGATACCATTCTGTAACGTCCCACCTCCCCGAGGCCAGGCCCGCTTACATTTGGCAGCTTAACTAGGATATAGACTGCCCTCACAGACCAACACCAGTCTTTTCTGCGCACTTTGTCCTCACTCATGCGCACCCGGGAAGAACTTCCCGGTCGGTCACCCATCGCTCCAGGGCCAAGCTCGCTTAACCTTGGAGTTTTTTACAGATGGGCTTCCGGAAAAGAAGTTGCAACTTGTTGGTATGAGTATCCTATCAATCCTATTAAGCCCTGGGCCGGGATGTTACAGTTCCCTCCCTTCCAGCTCCTTAAATGGCGACGGTCGCCCGGTCCCCGTCGCTCTTCTCTCTCGCTCGCCGTCGTGCCCGCCTCGGTTTGTGGCAAAATTCGCCCTCACCGAGTCATCACCGTTGCCTCCAGCTTGCTGTTGATTAGCCAACTCCTTTGCGCGTCGTTTGCCACTGGTGGTGCAAGCCGTAGAGGTCCGTGTGCGTCGGAACGTGGTCGCCGTCTCCGCGGGTGTCCGGAGCACCGCCGCAGCCACTCCTCGCGCGACGAGCTCGTTGTGGTGAGTCTCTCTGCCTTAGACCGTCCGTTTGCGGCTCTATGAGTCATACCTTAGCTCATGCTCGCAGCGGCGTCCCATTTTGTCCCCTAGGATCACCGGAACGCGACTTCGCCGTGGAGGCCGAGCCGTTGCGCGCCGCCGCCGTCGTCAAGCTCGCTGCTCCGATCCATCTCAGCCTCGGCCAGACGTCGGACTAGAGTCGTGGTGAGCTCCTGGTCCTCCCTGCCCTTTTTCCTTCTACTCTACCGCACCGTCGCGGCCGGGCCAGGGTCGCCGTGCCGTCGCATCCGCCATGGGCGAGGTGGAGCTCGTCGGAGGCACGTGGGGTCGGGGTTAACCTAGCTAGGGTGTGCGCTGGGCTTGGGGATTCTCGTAGGTGCGCGCGGTTTCATTGCCGAGATCGCCGGCGGCGAAATCCGCGGCGGGCCGCCGCGAGTGCGCACGCGCGCGGGCGCGCGGGAGGTGGAAGAGGGAGCTGACAGGGGGGGCCCCGCCTGTCAGCGTCCCTTAGCGCGCGCGCGCGGCCGAGCGCGCGGGCCGGTGCGGGAGCGGCCGAGTGGGCCGGCCTGTCCGACTTGGGCCGTTCTGGGTCAGATAGGCGTTTTCCATTTTCCCGTGGAATTTCAAAGGGATTTCTATTTTAAATTGCTTGGAATAGTTCCTGAGTTTTTTTATTTTTGTAGTATTATTTCTGTTAATCTAAAAATCATGAAAATAATTGTGGATACTCTCTGGAGCATGTAGTATTTTATAAAAATATTATATATAGGGTTTGGACACTTTCTGCAGGAACTAAAAATCAGCATATTAATTAAGAAATGCAACTTTGAGCAATTTTAATAAATTCCAGAATTATCCAAAAATCATGAAAATTTATGTGGTACTAGTTTAGGGTAAGATCTATCTGTAGGGTAAATTTGGGCTCAATTGAAAACTCTTAGTACACTTGTTAATTAAGTATGGGGTTTATGGGTTAATAGAATTAAGTTAAGCGCATAATCCCTATTGTTTGGTGTGATTTTGGATTGATTGGCTCAAGGGTCTTTCACCATAGTGATCCTTGACAGAAGTATTAGGGTCGCATGTTGGTTGTAGTAAAGCTGTGCAGCGGCTTTCTGTGACCGTTAAAATGGTCAATAAAACAAAAAAAATAGGAAACATCGCTTTTACCTTCCATAAAATGTTTACAACTTTACCGTGAAGGAAAGTTGTACTCAAGATCTTAATGGTTTACTTTCAAGCACTTCATTTGTTGTCCTCATGCCATGCTAAGCATCCATCATTGCATACGTGTAGTGCCCGTTCCCGAGGAGGTCCAGGTCGAGACTGCTGCTGAGGAGGTCACTCCAGAGGTTATCCAAGGATTCGACATCTGCGGGACCGATCCCGACCCGACGCTGTGCGCAATTCAAGGCAAGCCCCGGTGCATCTAGCCCCGCCTTGCGTTTTATAAAATTTTTATCACTTGAGTCTATTAATGCATTAGGTTGATAGGAGTTGCTTGTCACCTATATTGATGCATTACCTGCCTTGATACATAATATCCCGGAAACCTGTTTAAAAATAAAAATATTCAAAAATGCTTAGTACTGCTTACTCAATTTAGAGTTGCAATAAAAGGCTATTTTTGACCTATGAAAATGTGATAATTAAGGATCATGAAAAAGGGGAAGGGACTTGAGTCCGTTCGGAAATTGTGTACTTGGGTAGCAGTCCCAATGCACCGTAACCGTCGGAAAGGGATTTTCCGTTCGTTGGTTGTGAATTTGGGTTAGAGTCCCAATGCTTGACCATCGGCGGGAAAGGGATTTGAAAACCGTTGGGACAGTTGTATTTGGGTTAGAGTCCCAATGCAATGTCGCCGGCGGAAAAGAATTAGGGACCGTTCATTGGAGGCCTGCTGTGATCGAGACTTTGCAACTAGCCACATACTACGGAAAGCTCTGACTCCGGTAGCTCTGCTACCTGAACCGACAACCACGCACTGGGAGTGGAGAGATGGCGAGAGCAGCGTGTACCCTCGTGGCCGACGTGCCTGGAGAGGAGAGGAGTACTATGTTCTCGGGTGGCGCAGGACCGGTTCAGGGGTAGAAAAGCTGTGGTAGCCGGAGTTGGTATATGCAAGCTTAAGTGCTACATATGCAGTGTGGATAGGGATCCCCAGCTGGGTACTAATCGATTCGAATCGTCGTTGCTCCTCGGATATGGAGACTTGATCCTTTGACCTACAATTGAAAAGTGGTTCGAAACTAGGTGTTTTGAGAATGAGTAAGAATTTTGAAGGTATAATGATATATGAAAAGGAATTTGGATATATGGATATGATTAAAATAAGACTGAGTTAAAATATTGAAATAAGTTAGTAATGCTTTTCTGCAAAACTCTTGACTCTTGCTCCGGCCTTACCTTGACTCCCCTCAGCCTGCATTCCTGAGTCTCAATCCTTTTTCTTAGTCGGGTAAGTCTTGCGGAGTACCCCAGTACTCAGGGTTTGTTAACCCCATGTTGCAGGGATTCAGCAGCCGGAGATCTGTTTCGCTCCTTGCTGCGTGACAGTGGTCCAGGAGGGTAGTGAGGAGGAATAAGGTTGAACCCTTGGGCAGGGTTCTTATCATTTAAATACCTTATTATGTTGTATCGTCAGTCCACTGCTACTTATTTTAAATATGGTTTGTAATATTTGTACCTTAATCCTATTTGGACAAGTGATTTGTAATCTAAGTATCTTATAATCTTTCCGCGCTTTTACTCTGGTGTAATTTGTTATGAAATGTTGTAATCCTGTAATGACTTCGCAATGAGATCCTGTCGGAGGACATCGGGCGCTAATGTAGCCCGGCAGGACCTTCTAGATCATTTGGGACACGGGTCCGGCTGTCAGAGGTCATTAGTGACAATGACAGGTGCCTGTGGGCCATGTGATTTAGGCGGTTCTGTCACAGCTGGTATCAGAGCGTTCCATTGCTAAATCATTACTGTATTACCTTGTAAAACTTCAAAATGTTTTGGATCATAAACTTAAAATTTGCTATTTTGGTCCAAATTGCTCATTCTTGTCTAAATCTGTATTATAGTTATGGTAGCCAGTGGAATAGCACTATTATTAGCCCTATGTTAAAAATTATTTATGTATGTGTTATGCTTGCATTGGTTTTAAATTCGTAAGTACGGTTCATGCATCATGATTAATTCATTTCATAAATAACTTCCTCCTTAAAATGGGTTATGGGTTAGGATCTATCAAACCTATTCTTGCTAGCCTGTATTACATCCTCGCTAATCCCAACTTATCTTCTCCAGCATGGCACGCTGCAAGCAGACTGCACGCAAGATGACGGGACCCAGGGGTGTGCCGCGTCACCAGCTGGCGCCGCGCGACGGGGAGGCCTCTAGCAGTCGTCGCCCCCGCCGCAGCCGCGCTGAGCTACAGGAGGAGATAGAGAGGATGAGGGAGGAGATGAGGAGGATGGTGGAGGACTTTGCCGCCGCTCGTCGGGAGCACTACCAGGACGTAGCGACGATCGACCGACTGCGGACTTCTGTGGCTCGTCTGATCGAGCAGAGGGATGCCACCTGGGCGCGTGAGGACGCGACCAGGGCGAGACTGCACGAGCTGGAAATCTACGTAGAGCAGATCGAGGACTACAACGACACATTGCACGAGGAGGTGCATAGGCTCAACGACGAGCTTAACCCGATCCTGCAGCCACGTGTTGAGGACCCCGAGGATGGGGTGGTCGTTGGTCCTGAGGATCAGGACATGGAGGACGCCGACGAGGACGTCGAGGAGGGCGTCGAGGAGCACGTGGCGGAGGTTGACGAGGACGGTGTCGTCTCTGACGGGACCGTGGGTGACGACGACTAGACTAGCAGCAGGACTAGTGATGTCAGTTATTCGTACTATCTAGGGTATTGTAACATCAGTATTGCCAGGAAGACCTTAGTTATGGTTTGGGAACTATGTTAAGTACCGTTTATGTACCCCGGTTATCGTATTGTATGGTGTGTATTGTATTAAGACGTGATTAAGTAATCTAAGACTCAGTTTGGCTTAATCATGCACAGATGCCTGTTAACACCCGCTCGACTGGCGCTGGTACTTCTGAGGACAGGGCCATTCCGCAAGCACCGCCGATCCCACCCACCTTGGCTGATGCTATTGCTGCCTTAGCCAATGCTACGGCATTGCTCGCTCAAAACCGAGATGACCGTGGTGGACGCCGTGGTCGCCACAATGACGAGGAGACGACTTATGTGGACTTCACAGACACCCGTCCACCAGTGTTTACCAAAGCGGATGAGCCGCTGGAAGCAGATGACTGGCTCCGTATCATGGAGCAGAAGTTTGGATTGATTCGCTGCACGGAAACCCAGAAGCCGTTGTTTGCAGCACAGCAACTCCGGGGCCCCGCAAGCGCTTGGTTTGCAAACCTCCAGTCAGCGCAGCCGATAGGGCATCAACTTACTTGGGCGGAGTTTCGTGAGGCTTTTCGTGCACATTACATCCCTGCGGGGGTGATGAAGATGAAGTTGGATCAATTCTTGGCTCTGCAACAAAAGGAATCCACAGTCATGCAGTATGTCAGTCAGTTCAACCACCTGTCGCAGTATGCCCCTGAGCATACTAACACTGATCAGAAAAAGAAGGATTGTTTTGTCAGGGGTTTGAATTTCAAGATTCAGCGAAGTCTGTCCAACAATCTCAACTGCACTTATCATGAGGCTGTCAACTGTGCCATAGCTTTTGAAGAAAGTAACCGCAAGCACCAAGAAGAGAAGAAAAAGAAGAAGTCTGGGTCAGCTGGATCTTCTGGTCATCAAAAGCGCCAGAAAATCATATACCATCCTACTCACCATACCCGTCCCTAGTATCCTCATCAGCAGGTCGTAGTTCGAACTGCTGCTACTTCTCACACTTCTAACCAACAAAGCGCCAACTAGCCGAATGCCCCTGGCATTCGCGTAACCACTCCTCAAACAACTTACAACCAGCCCTGCTACAATTGTGGCAAGATGGGACATTGGTCCCGCAACTGCCCGTATCCCAAACAATACAATCAGAATGCACCGAAGGCTCCTGGTGGACAGCAGCAGCAGACTCAGCACCGTGGCCACCAGCAGCAGGCCCAGAAGGGAAAAGTTGTGAGAAAAGCAGGACAGGTCTACTACACGCAAGTTGGAGACATTCCTGAAGGTGAACCCGTCATGCTGGGTAGGTTCCCTGTCGCAAGTCATCCCGCTATCATGCTTTTCGATTCTGGTGCATCGCATTCATTTATCAATCGTACATTTGTTGTCAAGCATGAAATTCCGATTGGGCTCATAGAGGAAAGTTTCCTTATACAGTCGCCCGGAGGGCGCATTAGTACCAAAGAGATAGTACATCGGGTGCCCATAGAACTTGGCGGGCATATATTCCCGACCTCAATGATAGTGCTGAAGGATCAGGATATAGATGTGATATTAGGCATGAATTGGATGTATCAGCATAGAGCTCTCATAGACGTGCTGAATAGAACCATCAGAGTGAATTTGCCTAATAGTCAAACTCAACTTCTTATCCAACTTCCCATACCCCAAAGAGCAGTTGGTAGGGTATGTGCAACCGCAGTTACTGAGGTGCGGAACATTCTGGTAGTCTGTGAATTCCCAGATGTATTCCCTGATGAATTGCCTGGTTTACCCCCTGACCGTGATGTAGAATTTGCCATTGAGCTGAAGCCTGGAACAGCACCTATTTCCCGTAGAGCTTATAGAATGCCGCCGAAGGAGTTGGCAGAGTTGAAAATTCAGTTGCAGGATCTGTTGGATAAGGGTTTCATCAGGCCTAGTTCATCCCTCTGGGGTTGTCCTGCTATTTTTGTTAAAAAGAAGGACAGTTCCCTCAGACTCTGTGTTGATTACCGTCCCCTCAATGAAGTCACTATCAAAAATAAGTACCCTTTGCCTCGCATAGATCTACTTTTTGACCAACTTGCTGGGGCCAGGGTGTTCTCAAAAATTGACCTCAGATCGGGGTACCACCAAATAAAAATCCGTCCCGAGGATATTCCCAAAACAGCCTTCACCACCAGATATGGCCTATATGAATATCTAGTTATGTCTTTCGGCCTGACCAATGCCCCTGCCTACTTCATGTACCTTATGAATTCAGTCTTCATGCCCGAGCTCGATAAGTTTGTGGTCGTGTTCATCGACGACATACTTGTCTATTCCAAAAACCCTGAAGAACATGCCAAACATCTTCGTGTAGTCCTAACTCGTTTGAGAGAACATCAACTTTATGCCAAGTTCAGTAAGTGTGAGTTTTGGTTGGACAGAGTTCCGTTTCTTGGGCATATTCTGTCAGCCGAAGGTGTATCGGTTGACCCAAGCAAAGTGGAAGAGATCTTGAATTGGAAGCCACCAACCACAGTGCATCAAGTTCGTAGTTTTATGGGAATGGCGGGATATTACCGCCGTTTTATTTCGGATTTTTCCAAAATATCCAAGCCTATTACCAGCCTATTGAAGAACGAGGTCAAGTTTGTCTGGTCCCCTGAGTGTGAGCAAGCATTTCAGACTTTGAAGAAGTTGTTAACCACTGCCCCAGTCCTAGCTCAACCGGACATTGAAAAGCCATTCGACGTATACTGCGACGCTTCGGGAACCGGCCTGGGTTGTGTCTTGATGCAAGAAGGCCGAGTCATTGCTTATGCGTCACGACAGCTTAAGCGTCATGAAGAAAATTATCCCACTCATGATCTAGAATTGGCAGCGGTGGTCCATGCACTAAAAATTTGGCGTCATTATTTGCTTGGCAGTACTTATTTACACCGATCACAAGAGCCTAAAGTATATATTTACCCAAGAAGAGTTGAACATGAGACAACGAAGATGGCTCGAGTTGATCAAGGATTATGACATTGAAGTGCATTATCACCCTGGTAAAGCAAATGTGGTTGCCGATGCGCTCAGTCGCAAGGTTCATTGCAGTTGTTTGGCAGTAAAGCCCCGAGACCTTTCTTTATGCTATGAACTAGAGAAGTTGGGGTTAGAGATAGTTGAACAGGGTAGTTTGAACCATATTAATATTGAGACCACCATCCGTGATGAGATAATCGCAGCTCAGAAAGGAAGCAAAGGCGTCAAGCATATTAAGGAGAAAGTCCAAACTGGTACGGTAGATTGTTTCAGGATTGACGAAGAAGGGATCGTATGGTTCAAGGGTCGGCTAGTAGTTCCAAAGGTACCCGAGTTGCGACAAAAGATTTTAGATGAAGCACATTTGACTAGATTCTCCATCCACCCTGGGAGCAATAAAATGTACCAAGATTTGAGGCAAAGGTTCTGGTGGACCAAAATGAAAATAGAGATCGCTCGATATGTAGCGAAGTGTGACACTTGTCAGAAAGTGAAAGCTGTACACATGAAGCCCGGTGGAGAACTGCAACCACTGCCTATTCCTGCATGGAAATGGGAGGACATTAGCATGGATTTCATCGTAGGTCTGCCAAAGACCTCCAGGGGTTTTGACTCAGTCTGGGTTGTGGTTGATCGCCTCACTAAGCAAGCCCACTTCATCCCCGTCAAGACTATTTACACTGCAGTGAACTATGCAAAGCTGTACATCCAGAATTTGATGAAGCTTCATGGTGTGCCCAAGACCATTGTCTCTGATCGAGGTTCTCAATTCATTTCTAACTTTTGGAGAGCTTTCCACAAGTCACTAGGAACAAAGCTTCTACATAGCACTGCGTACCATCCGCAGACTGATGGACAGACTGAGAGAGTCAACCAGGTGTTGGAGGACATGTTGAGGGCCTGCGCACTCAATTACACAGAATCTTGGGATGAGTGCTTGGCACTGGCGGAATTTTCGTACAATAACAGTTACCAGGAAAGTATTAAAATGGCACCGTTCGAGGCGGTATATGGTCGTAGGTGTCGAACACCCCTGAATTGGTCTGAGCCTGGGGAAAGATGGTACTTCGGCGTTGACTTGGTGAAAGAGACTGAAGCAAAGGTTCGGCAAATACAAGATAACCTGAAGATTGCACAGTCGCGACAGAAGAGTTACGCCGATCAAAGGCGTCGTCCTTTGGTGTTCAAAACAGGAGATTATGTCTATCTCAAAGTCTCACCCATGAAGGGAATTAGTCGGTTTGGAGTTAAAGGCAAATTAGCTCCTCGATACATTGGACCATTTCAGATCATGGCTCGTCATGGGAAAGTAGCTTATAAGTTGAGGTTGCCAGATCATCTCTCAGCCGTACACAATGTCTTTCATGTATCACAACTCAAAAAGTGTCTTCGGGTGCCAGATCAAGTCGTGGATATTGAGGGAATAGAACTCCAACCCGACCTAACATACTCTGAGTATCCTATCCAAGTCTTGGATCGGAAGGATCGCGTCACTCGGCGAACCACTACAAGATGGTACAAGATTCAATGGAGCGAACATTCCGAGGACGAAGCCACCTGGGAGTCTGAAGACTATCTCGCCGAAAACTTCCCCGAGTTCTTTGCTACATTGTAAATGTAAAGTTTCTGGTTATAGTCGGTATGAACTTCCCTCATTATCTTATGGTAGAAACTAGAGTAGGTTTACTTGAGACATTTTCTTTTCCATTACTTAGCCCTAAGGTTTATCGTCTATCAAATCTCGGGACGAGATTTCTTTAAGGGGGAAGGGCTGTAATACCCCGGGTATTACGGCTAATTAATTTTGCCATGTCATCATATTTATTTTTGAGCATCTGCATATGAGTGTGATTAGGGTCTTTAGAGTGACTTATTCATTAATGTTATGGATATCATAATTGAATCCCTGATTTGCTAATTAAAAAAACAAATCAAAAGAAAGATTTGAATTTAAGCCCTAATCGGACCCAAAACCCTAAATCAAAATCTACTTGGAATCTGGTCATGGTCTCTTCATAGAAGTTGTAGATCTTTTTATATGTAACAACTTTTATTTTGGGTGTTTTTGAAGTTCTTCAATATAAATTCAAATTAAACCCTAATTACCACTTTAAAATTCAAATTTGAAATGTCAATTTAAAAACTATTGAGAATCTGACCAAACTCATTTAATAAAAGTTGTAAAGCTACTCAAATAGGACAACTTCTATTTTGGCAATTTTTCAAGTTGTTAAATAAATTTAAAAGTAATTTTAAAAATTCAGTTTGAAATTTAAAACCCTCTTCTACCCCCTTTTGAATAGTTTCAAAATTATTCAAAATTTGGAGTTGATCCCTAAACCAATGTTGTTCAGAATTTCGAAAACTACAACTTTTATGTTCACATCTTTCCAAGTTGGCACACAAAATTTTGAGAAATCAGTCAAAACCGGTTGAATGGCACTTAATCGGGCTACAGTAATCTGCCCCCTCCTCTGTTCGCGAACAGGGGCCGGCAGCCGTCCGCGCCGCGCACGCGCGGCGCCGCCCGTGCCGGCCGGCCGTGTGCCCCCCCGGCGCAGTCGACCTTGTAGGGGACCCCGCACCGACTCGGATCGGCTTGTTCCCTCCCTTCCAGCTCCTTAAATGGCGACGGTCGCCCGGTCCCCGTCGCTCTTCTCTCTCGCTCGCCGTCGTGCCCGCCTCGGTTTGTGGCAAAATTCGCCCTCACCGAGTCATCACCGTTGCCTCCAGCTTGCTGTTGATTAGCCAACTCCTTTGCGCGTCGTTTGCCACTGGTGGTGCAAGCCGTAGAGGTCCGTGTGCGTCGGAACGTGGTCGCCGTCTCCGCGGGTGTCCGGAGCACCGCCGCAGCCACTCCTCGCGCGACGAGCTCGTTGTGGTGAGTCTCTCTGCCTTAGACCGTCCGTTTGCGGCTCTATGAGTCATACCTTAGCTCATGCTCGCAGCGGCGTCCCATTTTGTCCCCTAGGATCACCGGAACGCGACTTCGCCGTGGAGGCCGAGCCGTTGCGCGCCGCCGCCGTCGTCAAGCTCGCTGCTCCGATCCATCTCAGCCTCGGCCAGACGTCGGACTAGAGTCGTGGTGAGCTCCTGGTCCTCCCTTCCCTTTTTCCTTCTACTCTACCGCACCGTCGCGGCCGGGCCAGGGTCGCCGTGCCGTCGCATCCGCCATGGGCGAGGTGGAGCTCGTCGGAGGCACGTGGGGTCGGGGTTAACCTAGCTAGGGTGTGCGCTGGGCTTGGGGATTCTCGTAGGTGCGCGCGGTTTCATTGCCGAGATCGCCGGCGGCGAAATCCGCGGCGGGCCGCCGCGAGTGCGCACGCGCGCGGGCGCGCGGGAGGTGGAAGAGGGAGCTGACAGGGGGGGGCCCCGCCTGTCAGCGTCCCTTAGCGCGCGGGCCGGTGCGGGAGCGGCCGAGTGGGCCGGCCTGTCCGACTTGGGCCGTTCTGGGCCAGATAGGCGTTTTCCATTTTCCCGTGGAATTTCAAAGGGATTTCTATTTTAAATTGCTTGGAATAGTTCCTGAGTTTTTTATTTTTGTAGTATTATTTCTGTTAATCTAAAAATCATGAAAATAATTGTGGATACTCTCTGGAGCATGTAGTATTTTATAAAAATATTATATATAGGGTTTGGACACTTTCTGCAGGAACTAAAAATCAGCATATTAATTAAGAAATGCAACTTTGAGCAATTTTAATAAATTCCAGAATTATCCAAAAATCATGAAAATTTATGTGGTACTAGTTTAGGGTAAGATCTATCTGTAGGGTAAATTTGGGCTCAATTGGAAACTCTTAGTACACTTGTTAATTAAGTATGGGGTTTATGGGTTAATAGAATTAAGTTAAGCGCATAATCCCTATTGTTTGGTGTGATTTTGGATTGATTGGCTCAAGGGTCTTTCACCATAGTGATCCTTGACAGAAGTATTAGGGTCGCATGTTGGTTGTAGTAAAGCTGTGCAGCGGCTTTCTGTGACCGTTAAAATGGTCAATAAAACAAAAAAAATAGGAAACATCGCTTTTACCTTCCATAAAATGTTTACAACTTTACCGTGAAGGAAAGTTGTACTCAAGATCTTAATGGTTTACTTTCAAGCACTTCATTTGTTGTCCTCATGCCATGCTAAGCATCCATCATTGCATACGTGTAGTGCCCGTTCCCGAGGAGGTCCAGGTCGAGACTGCTGCTGAGGAGGTCACTCCAGAGGTTATCCAAGGATTCGACATCTGCGGGACCGATCCCGACCCGACGCTGTGCGCAATTCAAGGCAAGCCCCGGTGCATCTAGCCCCGCCTTGCGTTTTATAAAATTTTTATCACTTGAGTCTATTAATGCATTAGGTTAATAGGAGTTGCTTGTCACCTATATTGATGCATTACCTGCCTTGATACATAATATCCCGGAAACCTGTTTAAAAATAAAAATATTCAAAAATGCTTAGTACTGCTTACTCAATTTAGAGTTGCAATAAAAGGCTATTTTTGACCTATGAAAATGTGATAATTAAGGATCATGAAAAAGGGGAAGGGACTTGAGTCCGTTCGGAAATTGTGTACTTGGGTAGCAGTCCCAATGCACCGTAACCGTCGGAAAGGGATTTTCCGTTCGTTGGTTGTGAATTTGGGTTAGAGTCCCAATGCTTGACCATCGGCGGGAAAGGGATTTGAAAACCGTTGGGACAGTTGTATTTGGGTTAGAGTCCCAATGCAATGTCGCCGGCGGAAAAGAATTAGGGACCGTTCATTGGAGGCCTGCTGTGATCGAGACTTTGCAACTAGCCACATACTACGGAAAGCTCTGACTCCGGTAGCTCTGCTACCTGAACCGACAACCACGCACTGGGAGTGGAGAGATGGCGAGAGCAGCGTGTACCCTCGTGGCCGGCGTGCCTGGAGAGGAGAGGAGTACTGTGTTCTCGGGTGGCGCAGGACCGGTTCAGGGGTAGAAAAGCTGTGGTAGCCGGAGTTGGTATATGCAAGCTTAAGTGCTACATATGCAGTGTGGATAGGGATCCCCAGCTGGGTACTAATCGATTCGAATCGTCGTTGCTCCTCGGATATGGAGACTTGATCCTTTGACCTACAATTGAAAAGTGGTTCGAAACTAGGTGTTTTGAGAATGAGTAAGAATTTTGAAGGTATAATGATATATGAAAAGGAATTTGGATATATGGATATGATTAAAATAAGACTGAGTTAAAATATTGAAATAAGTTAGTAATGCTTTTCTGCAAAACTCTTGACTCTTGCTCCGGCCTTACCTTGACTCCCCTCAGCCTGCATTCCTGAGTCTCAATCCTTTTTCTTAGTCGGGTAAGTCTTGCGGAGTACCCCAGTACTCAGGGTTTGTTAACCCCATGTTGCAGGGATTCAGCAGCCGGAGATCTGTTTCGCTCCTTGCTGCGTGACAGTGGTCCAGGAGGGTAGTGAGGAGGAATAAGGTTGAACCCTTGGGCAGGGTTCTTATCATTTAAATACCTTATTATGTTGTATCGTCAGTCCACTGCTACTTATTTTAAATATGGTTTGTAATATTTGTACCTTAATCCTATTTGGACAAGTGATTTGTAATCTAAGTATCTTATAATCTTTCCGCGCTTTTACTCTGGTGTAATTTGTTATAAAATGTTGTAATCCTGTAATGACTTCGCAATGAGATCCTGTCGGAGGACATCGGGCGCTAATGTAGCCCGGCAGGACCTTCTAGATCATTTGGGACACGGGTCCGGCTGTCAGAGGTCATTAGTGACAATGACAGGTGCCTGTGGGCCATGTGATTTAGGCGGTTCTGTCACAATGGCCAAAAACTAATATTTTTCTACGTAATAATTTCTTGACCTATATGCTTAAGTGAAAATAAAATTGTGTTTCCCGTATCTCATTTTACCTAAAGTCATTTTTGATGGTAGACAACTCTAACCTTTTTCCATCTTGTGTGCAGCGTCGTCGCTGTTCTAGTAGCACATATCCAGTTGATGTATTACTTTTGTATTATTACTCTTCTCAGACTTTAGATAAATACAAATATTATTTTTTGTGTATTTTTATATCTAATTCACGAGCTTATAACGAATCAAACCGAGCTGGCTTTCTGCCTCTCTAAGATAACGAGCCAAGCCGAGCCGAGCTAGCTCGTCATCTTAGGGAACCAAAACGAGCCGAGCCGAGCCGAACCCAACTGACTCGTTATCCAGCCTTACCCCATCAAAATACCATATCAATTTTGCTAAAAGGTAACCATGTTTATTATATCTTTTCTAATCTAATTCATCCATGAGTAATAAACAGCTCTTTGGTCATTCATAGCAAAGCATGGCTTTTTTCCATGTTTTCCTTTCACTTTGTCTGTACTACTAACATTCTGCCTGTTACTTTGGTACACAATTTGTCTAGCTGACTTTATTAAGAGTTGGTAATATCTGATGAATTAGAGATCAAAGTCTTAATTATTTAATATCTTGAACTTACAATGTACTTATGTGAGCTTGATAGTGTATGTTCAATCAATCTACATAGTCTAATTCTAAAGTATACTACAGATGCAAAGAAAGAACCGTGAAGAATAGGTTATTAATAACATAAGATGAAAATAATTATCCGTTGTAACGCACGGACATTTATGCTAGTGTTTACTAGTAATACAAAGTCCTCTGCTAATAGTTCCACTAGAAAACTACTTTAGGTCAAACCAAATGTGGAAAAAAAATTATTTTCACTTAAACATATGCATTGAGAAATTCTTACATAGAAAAATATTATTTTTTATCATAAATTTATATCTTTTGGATTTTTTAAAAACATTTTGGCTAAAAGACTTAACAGAAAACTGTGCCAGCTCTTGTGCTCACTGCTCTTTTCCTCCAAAAACAAAGAAGAGTAGCACAGTAGCACATGGGTCAGAAAAAAAAAATGGGAGAAAAGGAAGCTCTGATCCTAGCCATTGCTAGTTTGATCAACCGCTTAGAGGCTGCTACTGCTTATATTGCAGTAGTAACTACTACTGCACTGGATCCTGGGCGCGGATCATCCGGATCGGGCCTGGGGTCTCGCCTTTTGCCGTCGGCTGACACACCGGGTTTACTTTTTTTTTTTTAGGAAAAAGAGAGACAAAAGCGCGATGTCTTCTACGAGTATTTGTGTTCCACTGCCTGTGTTGTAAAATTTAACTGAGTCAAATAATACTGTTCTTAGCTGATTATTTTTAATCATGAAGTGATATTTTTTTTATAACACATCAGCATGAGCCAAAATCAGCCGCTTCATTTTTTAACCAGCCGAACAGCTTTGTATTTTTTGAATTCATGTTCATACATAGAGATTGTAATAGATTAGCTTATGAATGTGTTGGTCCTCGTGCCAGGTTAAGGGATGTTGACGATGATTATAATAATGTTTATGGGTATTGTATGAAGCTCTGGAGTTCAAAAAATAGACTTATTATTATACTATCTAAGTATGATTAGGTCAAATCGTATCATAAGTATGTTTTTATAGTAAATCCTTTCTGAAGATATCAATATAAAAAATAGTCATAGTTAAGATATAAGTGGTATAATTAACCTATTGCCATTACAAGGAGGTGGGTGTGAGATGATTTTCCACGGGTGGCCGCGAATGTATGTGGGAGGGGTTAAGCCCCATCCCTCTAATGAAGGAAAAAAATAGTAATCTCTCCATCTCAAATTATAAGTCACTCTAAGATTTTTGGAGAGTCAAAGCTTCTCAACTTTGACCAACTTTATATAATTAAGATAATAATATTTTATAATATCAACTAAGTACTATTAAATTCTTCATCAAATATATTTTATAGTATGCTTATTTGATGTCATAAATCTTCGTATTTCTATCGATAATTTAGGTCAAACTTAAAATGCTTTGACTCTCCAGAATTCATGAAATAACTTACAATTTAAAATGGAAGGAGTATGTACTACTACATACTCCCTCCCTCCGCAAGATATCAATATGTATTTTCAAATTACAGTTTACTACGTCCTTACGAGCATAAAAGGACTGACCAAGCTCACGCAAGCTAAAGTTTGTCCATAGCCAAAGAGGCACGCGACAATACCAAAACATGGGAAAAAATTGGTTCATAGCCCTACTAAATTTTAGTTAATGCTGGTAAAAATATCGTTTGCATGACAGACATCCGTGCCAAATTTTCTAGATGAACTATGAATATCAGAGTATGACGTGTAGGCTCTATGTGTCACAAATTTTCTTCGTCTTCTAAATATAGACATTTGTGATTTTGTTTTGTAGACAAAATCATGAGGAATAGAATGGTGAAAAAATAAAAAAATGGATAATGGTTTAGTAGATATTTGCATTTAAGTTTAGTATTCCAAAAATCCCGATTCTGTGGCTGAAAATAAGCTATATATCTAGCTAAATACACATGATTTTATGAGTAAACTAGCCTAAAGTGTACATTTCGCTCCGTTCGCTTGTCTTTGAAAACATGTTGGCTACTATAGACTAGCCATTCAAATGTAAAAGCAAGGAATTCCTAAATAATTGCACTAAGATGGCATTCATTTGATCCCTTTTATCAAACGTCACTGCTCTGAAGCTAGCTTAAAAATCCAACCCGATTTTCAATTTTTTTTTATTGAAAAGGGCATAAACATCAAATTTTGTGAAGTGATTCTATATTGATTTTGTGAAATGATTTTAAAATGATTCTTTAA
The DNA here is from genome assembly GCA_038502445.1 of Eremochloa ophiuroides. NCBI lineage: Eukaryota > Viridiplantae > Streptophyta > Magnoliopsida > Poales > Poaceae > Eremochloa > Eremochloa ophiuroides. The sequence continues at coordinate 42,133 of JAHLJS010000225.1, forward strand.
AATGTCCTAGAGGACAAGGAGCTAGAAAAAGTAGTTTACGCTGATTAACTCCATATACTCAAAATCACTGCATACAGCATACCGGGTTTATCCTAAAGAATCAAGATTACTTCTTAAAAAAATTAATTTTTATATAATCTGAAACAGAAGAAGCTCCATCAAACAGCCCAGTAAACCCAATAAGCCCAGCCCAGCGCACGAGCTTTTTTCAAGTCACCACGGAACACGGACACGCTCCTCTTTCCTGTACGCTGCAGCCTGATCCCCGCTCACACCGAAATTTGAAATCATCCTCCTCCCACTAGCCAGCGAACGAAGCAACCGCCGCCGCGCCGCGTCATGGAGAAGATCTCCGTCGCCGTCCGCTTCCGCCCGCCCAACCCGGCGGCCGCCGACTCCTCCCCAGCCGGCGCCGGCGGAGGCGGCGACCGCGAGTGGCGCATCGACGACACCCGCGTTTCCCTCCTCCACCGCGCCGCCGGCCCCGTCCCCGGTGCCTCCTTCGCCTTCGGTACGGATCTCCCCTCCTCTTACGACCTCCCTCTCCTTCACTCTCGCTCTCGACCCCCTAAACCCGCCCTCTCGTGACTCTATCCCTGGGCTGCTTGGTCGGTTGGCGTCGCAGACCACGTGTTCGACAGCGCGGCGACCAACGAGCGGATCTACGGCGAGCTCGTCCGGGAACTCATCAGCGCCGCCGTCGGCGGGTTCAACGGCACCGCCTTCGCCTACGGCCAGACCAGCAGCGGGAAGACGTTCACCATGAACGGCTCCGACGCCGACCCCGGCATCATTCCACGCGCTGTCCGCGATGTCTTCGACACCGTGCGCCAGGTGCGTTGATTGCTCCTAACTACCCCCTGAACAAGACGGTGCGATTGTTAGATTGGTTGCTGCGATTATATTGCTTCTGCTGCGCCTGAGTTATTTTGTTGGGTTTGGGTCTGTCGGGGTCAGGCCGACGACCGCGAGTTCCTCATCCGGGTGTCCTACATGGAGATCTACAACGAGGAAATCAACGATCTCTTGACAGTTGAGGGCCAGAAGCTGCGGATTCATGAAAGCTTAGAGGTGAGTACTCCTTTGGATATTTTTTTCTCTGATTTCTGTACAGGATTTCGTAGCAGTGAAAATTTTTTGTTGCCTATAGCGTGGAGTGTATGTGTCCGGTTTGCGGGAGGAGATCGTCAACAGTGCAGAGCAAGTGTTTGAGCTCCTCCAGCTCGGAGAAGGCAAATTCTGTTCTGTCCCTACGTTATATTTTTCACCAATTGCGAAACTTGTGTAACCGTTTGTCACTATTTTTTTTGTTGGTTTCAGCGAACAGGCATTTTGGAGAGACCAACATGAATGTGCGGAGCAGTCGGTCACACACAATTTTCAGAATGGTACAGAATTCTGAATTCCTAAGTCCATTTTCTGTACTTGAATGTGTGATGACTAAATAAAGAATGTTCTGTTTATATTGGTGTCAGGTAATTGAGAGCAGTGGTAAGGGCCAGATAGACTGTGGGGATGCTATCCGTGTATCTGTTTTGGTATGTACTGCTCACTCTATACCTAGGTATCATGTATGTATTAAAAGTAAATGTGTAGAAAATATTCTGTTTTATACTTTGTTTTATATGTAGAATTTGGTGGACCTTGCTGGGTCAGAAAGAATAATCAAAACAGGGGCAGAAGGGGTACGTTTGAATGAGGGGAAATATATTAACAAGAGTTTGATGATTCTTGGGAATGTCATAAAAAAGTTGAGTGAGAATGGAAAACAAAGGTACTGTCTATAGAAGTTTCTTTCGCATGTTTTTCCTAAATCTACAGCTTCCTTTAGGTGAACTGTGCTAAATGTGATGAAAAATCAATCTAGAGACATATATGTTATATTATAGTCATGATTGAGTCGTTAAAGGCAAGGATCACCATTGACTATTCTGTTTTTTAAGCCAAACCCTAGATCATTCTTGACTATATTTTTGTAACCTTTCATCCTCCATAATTAATCATTAAATTCTGTGCCATATTCTCGCTTACAGTATACTTGTTATATATTATTTTTAATTGATCCTATTACTGCCTTGTGTCTCATAATGGTTAATACTGAGTCCGCCTTCTGTCAACAGCTCAAGTTTTAGGATGATTTTCTTAGTATATTAAACTCAAATTCATTATCCAAAGTACAAGTGGGGGCTTTCTTTATCATCTTGGTAATTTTTGAACCATCATAGTGTCTTTAGTGAAGAAACTGATACCTTCTCCACTTCTTCTAGCTAGAGAAAAACATTTTGGTCTTCACAGTGTGCACTTCTGTACTTCAGTCAATCTGCTCATTTATTTATTTCTTCAGTGATCTCATTATTAGTATTTTCGAGTTGTCTCTTATGGAGAGTTTTCAATCAATGTTGTATTCTTGATGGAAAAAGTTACTACCTTATGCAAGAAAAAGAAATAATTTATGTTACTTTTACTCTAGTTCAGAATGCAACGATCATATGATACTTCATAAGGTCTATGTTTAATGGTACTTAGGTGAATATTTGTATGCAGAGGGCACATTCCCTATCGTGATAGTAAGTTGACACGCATTCTCCAACCTGCACTTGGAGGCAACGCAAAGACATCTATCATCTGCACTGCTGCTCCTGAAGAGGTTTGTGTATACACTTGCATTTGTTGCATTTGGGCAAACTGTGTAATATATCTTCCTGCACTGACTAGTATTTTCTTCATTGTTGCACATTCTGAATAAAATGATATTTTACCTACAGATTCACATTGAGGAAACTAGAGGAACTCTTCAGTTCGCAAGTAGAGCAAAATGCGTAAGCAATTGTGCCCAAGTAAATGAGGTATGTGTTAAATCTTATAAATAAAAATGCTTGAGCTATCGTAGTGATTGTTTTCAAGCAAATGAACTTGCATTGTGAGTGACCATAGATACATTGGTAGAATTTCTTTTTCGTTGTTTAAAGTGAAAATTTTATTCTGAACATCTAGAATGTTTTCTTGTAAATGCTCTGATGCCAATCCAAATATTTCCCCTGCCTAGTCTATTCAATTTTAGTTGTGTCATAGTTTATAAGTAGCAAGAGAGCCTAACTTAGCCAATTCTGTGACAGATTCTAACTGATGCTGCTTTGCTGAAGAGGCAAAAGCTGGAAATAGAAGAACTTCGTAAAAAACTGCAGGTAGCTGCTGTTTAGTTGGTATTGGACTCCATAAGAGTAGGTATTTGAGTCTTGATTTATGTTTCGTGAATTTCAGGGTTCCCATTGTGAAGGGTTGGAGCAAGTTGTACTAAAACTACGGAATGACATGCACAAGGTGTGTAAACACGAACGGCTATAATTAAACCTTATTTCTCATTAAATCATGATTATTCTTCGCATTGAAGGCGCATCAAAGAACTTTTTTTTGAACTTGTATAAATAAACCGCAACTTTAATAACTACATAATACATAATAAAGCTATTTGGGTTCTTCTCATGTAGTCTGAACTTGAACGTGATCGCCTGGCCATGGAACTTGAAGACGAAAGAAAGTTACGGATGACTCTAGAACAACATTTGACTGAGCAACAGAAGAAGCTAGAGGCCATATCGTCAGACGACTTTACCGATTCAAACCAGGTATACTAGATGGAGAAGAAGCATGGTAACAAATAGTAATTTCAGTCTTGTATGGAAGCTAAAAGCTGTCCACACAGCACATTTCATTGGTCCATGTCTGTCACGATATTCACCCTCTTCATCCCATCTTACTTTTAATATGCAAGTCCCTGGTGATAATGAAACTATATGTTTGCCTATTGCAGCTGGATGCTCTGAAAACTCCAGATTCAAAGTCTGTACCAGATGACTTTGTTGCCTGTCGCTCACGTTATTCACAAGACGTTGAGTTCAGCCCAATACCTGAAAATTTGGATAATATCGCTCACGAAGATCTATGGACATGTCTGAATAAAGGTTGTGTTACTGATCTTGACATGCTTGAGATGACACCTGGTCTCAAACGCGAGTCATCCTTTCTACAAGATACAACATCAGTAAGTTTTTCTATGTTCTTGCATCATTTTGCCCTAATCTGTTTGTTTACAAATATGCTAGGCCGTCCATATTCATAAGACTCTACAGATTTTTGTGAATTTTATCTCAACAAAGTGATTAAGACATTAATTATCAAAGAAATAGAGTGAGTAACAGACTACCAAGCAGGAACACGATAACTTTGTATTCAATTGGGCTTCAACTTGGGTGGGGCAGCAATATCTCCCACCAACCTAGCTAGGATAATTGCTCATTTAGATAAAAATAAACCATAAATGGATACACAAACTAAAGCTAGTTGACAAGAACTTTGTCCAACTGGCAACTGCTACTGCTTATTGTTCTTTGAAGCTGCACATCAACCCCATCCTGTGGCACCATTCAAATCTTAGTAATGCATAGCATAAATTCTAATCTTTGGAACCTCATGGCTGCCCATGCTAAAGTATCAAAATGGTACTATCTCTCTAAGACTCTAATATATTCATGCTCATCATGGATGTGGATGATGGGGAATTGGTACCTAGAGATATATTTGCAGAATTCTTGTGAAACTCTAGAGGTTTGGGCTTTCGATTGATTAAACGTACATTCAGTCCATATGCCAAGGATTCTATCTACTCATGTTTCACTGGATTTTGCTGTTAAACTTGTTTATTATCCATATGACAACTCATCTTTCCTACTTCCCTTAATGTTTTATCTTTGTTGCAAGCTTGATACATTAGGTATATCTTTTGCCATTGCACACTTCATGCTTCAAAATCAAATTGGGTCTTTATCAATTGTCACCAAAACCAATTTCATAATATATGCACATGTGTTGGCTCACTATGTAACAGGCAACATAAGCAACAGTTAGATCTTTTGTGTCTTATACCTACTTATCTGCCGCTACTTGCCAAGCCAGCATAGGGTAATTAGTAAGTTCTCAATCCAACAAGAGACTGCGTGTCTAGAGTTTGCAGTAGCTAGTCGGCAGAGTACATTAGGGATTCAGGGTACATGTCTTATAAAAATGGATAGGGAATATCCATCATGATAAACTGTCTGAGTTCTAGATGGTTTTGATAAATTTGCCTCCATACATTACTGGGCCTGTAGGTTAAGAATATTGAAAAGTTCTAATAATTTATTGCTTATATTTCATAGAAAGATTGAGAAGCTAGTTCACCCTTCTGTTTCAATTCAAATTTGTTTTCTGTTTCCATAAGGAATATGTTGGAACTGAGAAATGACTTGCATATTTATCTGTCATTTTTTTGTGCTTTGCTTACAGGCTGCGGCATTGGAGGAACCTACTGACGCCAGATGCCAGAGGTTAGAAAAGGAGTGCATCTCTGATCGGGAACAGCTTGAGGAATCAAAGGCAAGATGTGCTAACCTCGAGAAAGAGTGCGGTGTGCTGAAGAACGAGAACTTGTCCCTGCAACAGGAGCTCTCCGAGTCCAAGCGGGTGACCGACAACCTCATGGCCGAGAAGCAGGCGCAGCTGGATGACTTGAGGGAGAAGTGCGTGGCGCTCGAGAGGGATCTCTCTAGCTCCAGGCAGGAGGCCCGCAGCCTTGCCACCGAGAAGGAGGAGCTGGCTGGGGAGCTGGGTGCAGCGAGGCAGAAGCTGGATGAGCTGAGGCAGGATATCCGGGTGATCAGCCGCGGCTTCATACAGCGGGAAGGGCAGCTCACGTCGCTCTACACCAAGTCCAAGGCCATCCTAGAGAACTGCAAGGCATCCCAGGTAGCCACTCTGCCTTGACGGTTTCAGTGAAACCGCGGGCACAGCTGGTGCTGGGTTAAGATAAAATCTCTGCTTCTGCAAACCCTTCTTGCTTGCAGATCATGTGTTTGTGGCTTTGTGTGTTGGTTATAGGTCTGCTGGGTCTTTGTCGTGTGAAAAGTTCAGTGGGATATTGGTAGAAAGTGTGTAAGAGGTATGCAAGTCATGCAAACCTGAAGAACTTCGGCAGGCTGCGTTTGCCATTAGTTTTCTGTGAGCTTCAAATAGTGTATGACGTGTGAAAGTGCCATGATAATCAATATAAATGAGTATCAGATTGCCACGAGTTTAAAACACAAAGATCCAGCAGCCTGCCGATGTTTGAAAACACGCAAGAGAGACATGTAACGTTCATTTTGCACTAGCCAACATCACGTTTGCCTACAATACAGTTTGAAAAACGGCTTGCCTTTGCCCTTTTACCTGCTACACATTTGGTAAAAAAAAAAAAAAACATATCCAAACAATCACACACTCACACCTTCTCATGAAAAAACAGTTTAACAGCGATCCCTAGCTGGTCAAGCAAAAGGATACCCCTGGCACCTGCAGCCCCCCCACAACCTCAACTCACTGGGGGAAAGAGATAAAGCTCTATTTAGATTGGAAAAAGTCTACATCAACCCCTGACGTTTGGAGTGGTGTCTACTTAGCCCCCTCAAGTATAAAACCGGGTATTGAACACATTAAAGTTTGCATAACCAGTCATTTTACCCCTGAAGTGGTTTTGCTAGGCCGTTTTGCCTGCATGGCACGCTGAGGTGGACTCAAGAGTAAGCCTCGTCTGCAATTGGTAGGTCCTTCTCTCACCGACAGGTGGGCCCCACTCGTCATCTCCTACCTCAAGCTCTTTCCACCTCTAGCTCTTCCTGCCGCCCGCCAGCTTGGCCACCACACAGAACATGTCTCGTCACGGGCAGCACCCCTGGATGCTAGCATCGGCGAGCGCCACGGCGAGGAACACGAACGCTGAGAAGAAGGCGTGCATGAAGTCCAGCGCAGTGACAGGGCCGGCCGCGCAGGCGCTTCAGCCGTGGGCGCTGCTCATCCCGGACACGCCCAGCAGCTACGCGGGCGCGCGGAGGAAGCCCGCGCCGCGCTCCGCCGCGTCAGGGGCAGCGCCAAGGAGGCGGACGTGGACGCGGAGCTGGAGAGCGTGGCGCGCGTGTGCCCACGAGGACGGCGCGTTCCGGCGGATCCTCCGGCAGGAGCACCGGCACCACCTAGCGGTGGCCGTGGCGGTGCCGCTGTTCCAGCAGCTCACGGGGGTCATAGTCATCGTCTTCTTCTCGCTCGTGCTGTTCCAGACGGCCGGGTTCGGCCGCGCTCATGGGCACCGTCATCCTCGGCGGCGTCAACCTCGGGTCCACGCTCCTGTCTACCGCCACCGTCGACCGGTACGGCCGGCGGCCGCTGCTCGTCACCGGCGAGCTCGTCATGGTCGTCTGCCAGGCCGCGGTCACGTGGATCATGGGTCCCAGATCGGGGCCGACGGCGAGTCCGCGACGAGTCCGCCATGGCCAGGCCGTACTCTCTGGCTGTGCTGGCGATGACGTGCGTCGTCTTCTCGGCGGCGCCATCTGGGAGCGCCACTGGTACTGGAGACGCTTCATCTTCGTAGCATCCTGGGTCGAGGAGGGTTCTTCTTGGCTTGCTGTAGGCATATGGATGTGCACACCATCGATCCAAATTTCAGCAGCGCACGTACATTGCCACCCCGTGAGCGGCAGCACCTCAACGAGGGCCACGGCGGCCACCATGTTACGCTGGTGGGCTGGTGCGGTCGCCGCCCATGTCCATGCTGTTCCGGCTGGAGGTAGGGGATGTCAGATGAGGCCCAGCTGTCAGTGAGAGAAGGACTTGTCAATTACAAGCAGGGCCCACTCGTCAATCCACCTCAGCATGCCACGCAGGCAAAACCGCTTGGTAAAACTACCTGAGGGGGTAAAATAACTAGTTTTGCAAACTTGAATGTATTCAATACCTAGTTTTATAGTTGAGGGGGTTAAGTAGACACCACTCCAAACGTCAGGGGGTGATGTAACTTT
>JAHLJS010000226.1:0-50000 GCA_038502445.1 Eremochloa ophiuroides
AGACTCGCTATGTCAAGGAAACCGCTCAAGAGCTCGCGTCCATTATGAGTGACGAATGGCTGACGCAGACTGAAGCCTCGCCTGAGGTTATTAGGACCCTATCTTGCTTCACAACCATTCCGTGCATCATAAATAGGACTACCATAGACTCTCTTTATGACCCCGCCGTAGGAGTTAGCATTATGTCTAAGTCATTAGCAAATGCACTCCTAGGAGAGGAACATCTAGCCTCGACCAATAAATTTCTTAAATTGTCCTCTGGGAAAATGGTCGAGAGCTGCGGGATTGCACAGACCATTCCTGTCACAATTAACAAGGTCCATATCCTCTTACACTTCTTCATATTTGACATAGAGGAATTTGACTTGTTAATTGGACACCCGCTCATGAGATTCCTAGATGGATTCCATGGGGGGAGCCTTAAAGGTCATCTCGGGAAGAACCTGTGTGTTTCAATTCCATTAGCAAATTCTGCTAACTCTAAAGTAGAATTGCACCCCGAGACTGACCCGATAGAGGAAGTGATGGCTGCATCGCTTCTAGAACCTTCTCATCCTGATCTAGAAGAAGATGCTAAGGATTTTATCCAAGAAGAAGCCGAATTAGAAGAACCTTTAGATTTAGATAAATCTGAACCTCCATCTAAACCCTCTATAGAACTTAAGCCCCTACCCTCTGGACTTAAGTATGCCTTCCTTAATGGTGATAGGGAGACTCCTGTAATTATTAGTGACCAACTTTCTGAGGATAAAACTTCCAAACTCATCACCATTCTAGAAAAACACCGCTCTGTCTTAGAATACTCTCTTCAAGATCTTAAGGGAATTAGTCCCACTCTCTGCACCCATCGCATCCCAATTGAGCAAGATGCTGCACCTTCTAGGGAGCCGCAACGAAGGCTAAATAATGCGATGAGAGAAGTAGTAAAGAAAGAGGTCTTGAAACTCTTGCACGCAGGCATAATCTACCCTGTTCCTAACAGCGAGTGGGTCAGCCCCGTCCAAGTAGTGCCTAAGAAAGGAGGGATGACGGTTGTGAAAAATGAGAAAAATGAACTAATCCCTCAACGAACCGTCACGGGCTGGAGAATGTGTATAGATTACCGAAAGCTTAACAAGGCCACAAAGAAAGATCACTTTTCGTTGCCATTCATCGATGAGATGTTGGAACAGTTGGCAAAACACTCTTTCTTCTGTTTCCTTGATGGGTATTCGGGTTATCACCAAATCCCAATCCATCCCGATGATCAAAGTAAGACAACTTTCACATGCCCCTATGGAACATATGCATACAGGCGCATGTCTTTTGGCCTATGCAATGCTCCTGCCTCTTTCCATAGGTGCATGATGTCCATCTTCTCCGATATGATCGAAGAAATCATGGAGGTGTTCATGGACGACTTCTCAGTCTATGGCAAAACTTTCGATCACTGCCTAGAGAATCTAGACCGTGTCTTGCAAAGATGTGAGGAAAAGCACTTAGTCTTGAACTGGGAGAAATGCCACTTCATGGTTTGAGAAGGGATAGTGCTAGGACATAGAGTGTCCGAGCGTGGGATAGAGGTGGATAGAGCTAAGATAGAGGTTATCGAGCAACTTTCACCGCCCATGAATGTTAAGGGTGTTCGTAGCTTTCTTGGTCATGCAGGTTTTTATAGAAGGTTTATAAAAGATTTTTCTCAAATTGCTAGACCTTTAACAAACTTGCTTGCTAAAGATGCACCCTTTAACTTTGATGATGAGTGCTTAGACTCATTCTATTATCTTAAGAAAGCGCTTGTCTCTGCGCCAATCATACAACCCCCTGATTGGACGCTTCCTTTTGAGATAATGTGTGATGCTAGTGATTATGCTGTTGGCGCTGTCTTAGGACAAACCAAAGATAAGAAACATCATGCAATATCATATGCTAGCAAAACCTTAACTGGGCCACAACTAAATTATGCAACAACTGAAAAAGAATTGTCGGCCGTGGTTTTTGCTATAGATAAATTTAGATCTTACTTAGTTGGAGCCAAAGTCATCATTTATACTGATCATGCTGCTCTAAAATACTTGCTCACTAAGAAAGATGCTAAACCCAGATTAATAAGATGGATCTTGCTGCTCCAAAAATTTGATCTTGAAATTAAAGATAAAAAGGGAGTAGAAAACTCTGTAGCCGATCATTTGTCTAAAATGCAATTCAAAGACAAACAGGATCTGCCTATCGACGACTTCCTGCGAGATGACACACTTCTCAAGGTCTCGGACCACCACCCCTGGTATGCGAATATTGTCAACTTTATGGTCACAGGGTATGTGCCACGGGGGCAGACAAGAAGAGACATATCCAAGAAAGCAAGGTACACCTATGGGATGAGCCATACCTTTACAGAGTCTGCAATGATGGAATGTCGAGGAGGTGCGTGCCAATGAATGAAGCAATCAAGATCATTGAGAAATGCCATGGAGCAGAATATGGAGGCCATTATGGGGTATTCAGAACCCACGCAAAAATATGGCAAAGTGGATTCTTTTGGCCTACCGTGTACAAAGATGCACAAGACTATGTGAAGAGGTGTGCAAGATGCCAGAAACATGGAAATATCAACACCCGAGATGCAATGCCACTTACAAACAACCTTCAAGTGGAGCTATTTGATGCATGGGGAATAGACTATATGGGTCCGTTCCCCAAATCACAAGGTTTTGAGTACATCTTGGTGGCAGTGGACTATATGTCCAAGTGGGTGGAAGCTATGCCATGCGCAACCGCTGATGCCTTATATTCAAAGAAGATGTTCAGGGAAATTATATTCCTAAGATTTGGCACACCAAGACTAGTCATAAGTGATGGAGGGTCACACTTCATAGACAAAGGCTTCCGACGCTTCTTGGCAGATATGGGGATAAAGCATAATGTTGCAACTCCATACCATCCCCAACAAGTGGCCAAGCGGAGACCTCTAATAAGCAAATCAAGAACATCTTGCGAAAGACTGTCAATGAAATGGGAATAGCTTGGAAGAGCAAACTACCGGATGCACTTTGGGCATACAGGACCACATACAAGACCCCAATTGGTATGTCACCATATCAACTTGTATACGGGAAGACATGCCATCTACCGGTGGAACTAGAGCATCGAGCACACTGGGCAATCAAACAATGGAATATGGATTTGCCCTCTGCTGGAAGAAATAGAAAGATGCAGATCTCAGAGCTTGAAGAATGGAGAGAGAAAGCCTATCACAATGCCAGAATCTATAAAGAAAGAACCAAAAGATGGCATGACAAGAGGATCAAGCCCAACGAGTTTCACCCTAGAGACAAGGTCCTCATGTTCAACTCAAGGGTCAAGCTATTCGGCCATGGAAAGCTAAGAAGCAAATGGGAAGGACCATACCTGGTGACCAATGCAGCAATGCATGGAGCCATCACGCTTCAAGACGACGACGGCAACATCTTTAAGGTAAATGGTCATCGTCTCAAAGTTTTTCATGAACATGCACCAACTGAAGAAGAAATTGACATGATAGAATTTATTCCTGATAATGAACTAACATGACTAAAATCTACATGTCTTTCTTCTCTTGTTTGTTTATAGCTTGATCACTAGATAGGTTCCAAATAAATCCTCCTTTTTAACCATGGATCCCCAAAAACCCCAAGTAAAAGTGGATAACCAATTCTTGGTGACCACTTGGGACCAAAATCAACCAAAGTAAATAAAAATTTCAAAATCTACTTTGAATTTCGCTGGGCAATGCAAACCCAGTTTGGGTGACCCACATTAGGCAAGATTTTGAAAAAAAGTGAGTAGTGGGCATTGATCAGGAGACCCTGCGGGGAACGTGACAGAAGCCAGGGGTAAACCACTGGTTTGGCCGAACCACTTGGGGCCACCCCTTGGGTCTGTCACATCTCCAGGGCACTCAGGAAGCAATATAGGAGACGTGGCAGGAAAACGGGGCAATTACCCGGTTCAGCCGAACCACTTGGTGCCCCCTTTCAAGCCCGACACATGTCAGGAAGTAAGCAGAGAGTAGGGAGAAACGTTGCCACGGCCAAGGGTCCAAACCCTGGTTCGGCCGAACCAACCAAAACCTCCCTGCGCCACTCATTCATTTCTGAACGTTGTGCCAACGTCCCCCCATCGTTCTCTCGCTGATTCGAAAAGGAGAATGTTGGCACTCGCCTTCTTAACCTCTCCTCTTCTTCTTCCTCCTCCCACTTGCCTACTTCCTCCTTCCTACATCCTATCTCGGCCCTAAGACATCAGAGAACAAATCCATGGTGCCCACCAACAAAAACACCATCGTCCCTATGGGAGAGGGCACTTCCAAGCCGCAAGGATCACTGATCGCAAGCCTAGAGAGAGCATTCGCCGTCGAGGTGCTGGATGTGCAGCCCCTGAGTTCACTGCCGCCGACCGGAGCATCACCGGGGGCAAGGTCCGGTTCGGTCGACCCTAGGGGGAGTCGGCCGACCACCCCCCGGCCGTCTCCCCGGTCCGTAGCATCGCCACAGTCCCTCTCTCCACGTCGCGACCTACGGAAACCCCTTAGTTCATCCACGCCGATCCGGCCCACCACGGGCCAATTGGCATTGAAGGGGAAGGCTCCGGAGATGTTGGAAAAGCATCCCAACTCCTTCATCTCGGATTCATCCAAGAGCATCAGCTCCTACACCCCATCCACGCCCACCATGTTCAAAGGTCGCAAGATGGTTGGTGGCGGGCTGGGTATAGGAAAGGTGTTCGTCCCTCCTCTCACTTCGGATGAACAAAGGCAGTTGAGAGAGTCACTTGACTCCAACTCCAACTCGCCATCGGGCATCCGAAGGAGGATGGATCCACCACCGATCAATGGACCACCCGGCCAATTTGAGGATGATCGAAAGGAGAAAAGTGATATGGAGAAGATGCTGAAAATTGTAACCACTCTTAGGAAGAGGAACACCAAGTTAGAGGAGACTGTGTCGGAGTTAAAGATGGCACATTTAGACATGGAGGACAAGTTTCGCACTCTCCGCATTAGCAATATGCGAAGCTCAAGCGCATTGCCAAAGCCATTGGGCAAGAGGACATCCTAAACCCACCATCTCCTTAGATTAGGAATTCTTTAGAATAAAGTAGGCATTAGCTAGTTTTCCTCTCTAAATTTTGATTTTCTCAACTGTAATCATGCCTACATTCATTTTCAGAGTTTGAATAAAATTGTTTGCTTGAATAAAATGGATTCGTGTTCTGCTGGTATGTTGCCACCAGCAGAACACCTGCACTTGATATTGCTCTCTGTTTGTGTCACCAGACAAAAAGAAACAAGTGTGTGGGGGGGTTCGGACGACACCCTCAACAGCTCGTTTGGCAATTCCAAACATGTCACGGTGCACAGCATGCCTGCTGGACTACACAGGACCCGAATCCTCACAAAAAGTGGTTCGGGCGAACCGCAAAATGAAGTCCGGTGGAAAAACAATTGCGCAGGAACGATGTTGGAGATGAGGGGATTCAAACGGTGGAACAACGGCACATTTGGTGGTTCGGCCGAACTACCCTAGGTGGCCCGGTTCCACCAGCCAGGTTCCCTGCGGCGAAGGAATGCTCCCCGACTGGTTTGCACCCTTCTACCCTCTCAATTTTTGCATTTACTCAATTTCTTTCTTTGTTTTTAAATAAAAATGGAATAAAAACTTGAAGTCTTGGATCCCAAAATAAAATGAGCAAAATCAATGACATTTGAAGAGTAGAGGTGACACAAAGTTCAAAATTTATACATATGCCTATGCTGGTGGGTAAATTTCTTGATAGGAACTCATATTGACTAAAATTTTGATAAAGGTGATATAGCTCTTGGCTCATGATTCACACTTTTGCCATTCAAAGTACTTAGATTTTTAATTTTGAAAACGTCATAAAACCATAGTGTCACTTACTCAATAGAGAAAATTCCTACCACAGCTATATATGCTCATCATGTTTGAAAACCCTTCTAATTATGCTACTTGCAATTGCTTTGAGTTTGATCAAACCTTGTGACCCTTGTTGAGAATTATGTCATAGTCCAAAGATCAAGATCACGTACACACCACACATATATGCTGCTTCTACACTGGAAGTACGCAACAACATACCATCCATTTCCATTGAATAATTGCTCCATGTTTTAAAGGTCATATCTCTCTTAGTTGATCTAGAAAAGGGACAATGGCTATGCAAAAAAAAATGATAGCCATGTTCCAAAAACAATGTAGAGAGAGATCATATCAAGGAGCACTATAGTTTACCATTTCCCACACACTTGCACATCTTGATCTAGGTCTATGACATTTTTCTCCTAGGATCCTTTTTTTGATTTTACAATATATGCACTGCAAGTATGCCTGCCATGTTTATCCCTACCTGAAATACACATAAGCCTGATAGATGTAGGATAAAACAAAGAAGGCATCTTTAAGATATGCCTTGGTAAGGAATCAAACACAATTGAGTGACTAGAGAGTACTATTTGAGGAGTAAGAATGAACTATGTGCTTTCTTTTTAAAACCAATATCAAAAATTCTAAGTACTGAGAAGGTAAAAAGTGAGATGATTTTGCCTTGATAGTTATTCCATTTTTCAACATCTCAAGGATATATGCTAGACAATGCCACATAACCCACTAGTATAAGCTATGTGCTAAATGAAAACTTTGATCACCACAATCTTGGATATGTCATTTCTACCTCTCTTTCTAACCTTTACTCGATGACGAGTAAAGACTCAAGTGCGGGGGGTCTTGTTGACGGTATTTATACCATGTTTTCTACCATCATAACCGTCAACAAAACACTCTTTTTGGGGAGAAACAAGCAAACACATAGTAACATAGGTACAAATAACTTGGTTCCACATGTACATGTTAGTATTTACTTGCAGGTGCTCAAAACAGGTAATTTCAGAGTTTAGAAGCATAACATGAAGATATAATGCGAATCCAATTATGACGAAAAGCCAAGACAATGTCACAATCTTCAAGGACTTCACTTCAGGATCGAGTGGGCACAGGATGGACACTATTCATGGTTCGGCCGAACCATGAATAGTGGCCCCGACACTCCAACTTCAAGGAATCAAGTAATGAAGTAAAATGCAAGGGATCAGAGGCCACGTGGCCCCAACCTATGGTTCGGCCGAACCAGGTAGGGAGCCCCCGTGGCCGTGCTGACATGGTACGATCCGTGGCACACCCCCTGGAGTCCATCTCCACCTTTGGATCACAAGTATATCGTCAATCAAAGGCTAGAAAGCAAAGCACACGGATTAAGGTGCGAAACGACAATATCTGCACAAAAGAAGTACATAGCCGTGTCCTATGACAAGTGGGGACCACAACCGTGGGCCTAGCTCACCAGACCTGGGTCGTCCGAACTGCATGGAGAGGAACCGAGCCACCAGCACACTCCCAGACAGGTGGGGCCACCTTCTAGAAGCTCTTGGCTGGCCCCACCTGCCATAGGAGGGGTCAGCCGAACTGGGTGTGATGGATCCAGGCCACCGCCTTGCTCCACCGCCTCCCTACATGCCTCCCACGTGCTCATTTTATCTCTGCCGTCCGTCCAAGGCGGTTCCAAGGACGGTGGATCCAAGGGTGGAGGTGAAGAAGCACGCGGATCGCTGACGTGGCGCTGCCCTTCATTCCCCTATAAATACCCCCCTAGTCCTTCACTTTAGAACAATCAAGGATCAAGTATCAAGTGTATAATATAGATTAGTGTTAGTGTAAAGAGGGAAGAGAGTGAGGGAAGTCTCTGGAAAAAGCCCCGGGCCTGTCGGGAGTCTTCTTCAAGTTGTACCTCAACGGATTCAAGCTTCTAATAAGTTTTCCATCCGAGTTCTTCCAGCATTTAATATTCTGGTTCTGGTACTTTAGGTATATACTGTCATCACCTGCACATTGCTTTACTTGTGAAGTGCTCTAGTCTCTAGCTAAGATTAGAGTAGTAAGTATAGTGTAGACGTGGTGTCTAGGCTATATCTTATCAGTGTGGGCCGCTTGTCGCACGGATTGTTTGTGGTAGCCAGCAAGTGGTGATAGCCTTGTCTGGTCCTCGTAGTCCACCACGTGTGTAAGACAAGTTATTAAAACGGCAAGGCATCAAGACAATTGTACAGCCGCCTCGGGTAGGAGTTTTGTCTCCTACTGTTTCGCCTGTCGCCTCTTATGAAGGGAGGAGCTGACTAAGCTCTTTATAGTTAGAAAGCCAAGACCAGATATCTTTTGCTGCATAGGAGCCTCTCTATACCTACAAGCTTTTATCCTTGATCACCAACCCCTTTGATTCCTATTGACAGCCTTGAATCTAGTTAGCACACTTCACGTTCCCCGTGGAAAATACGATACCTAGAATACTCCCGGTGAAAGCTACATTGACTACCGTACGCTTGCGGTATATCCGTTTGCCACCTTTGGTGTCAACAAGCTTTCTGGCGCCGTTGCCGGGGAACGGTAGCTGTCTTAACTAGAATCGAGTCGTCTTAGTTATCCCTGTTTGATCAAAACTATCTTTTCTACACATACATGGATGCTACATGAGTACTTGGATGATTTTGTTGTTGTTTTCCTTGATGATATCCTAATTTACTCTAAGTCTGAGGAAGAGCATGAGAGACATCTTAGTCTTGTCCTAGATGCTCTTCAGAAGAATCAATTTTATGCAAAATTGAAGAAATGTGCATTTTGGCTCTCTGAAGTGGCTTTTCTTGGTCATGTTATTAATCAGCATGGCATTTCAGTTGATCCTAAGAATGTTGCTAGTGTTGTTAATTGGCAAAGACCTACTACAGTGACTGAGATTCGTAGTTTTCTTGGTCTTGTTGGCTATTATCGGCGTTTTGTGCAAGATTTCTCTACTATTGCAAAACCAATGACGAGACTTACAGAGAAGGGTGTCCCTTTTGTGTGGACTAATGATTGTGAGATCAGTTTCTAGACCCTGAAAGATAAGTTAGTGAATGCTCCCATCTTGTCCTTACCAGAGAGTAGAAAGCGCTTCACAGTATATACGGATGCATCTCGTGTTGGTTGTTGACGGTATTTATACCATGTTTTCTACCATCATAACCGTCAACAAAACACTCTTTTTGGGGAGAAACAAGCAAACACATAGTAACATAGGTACAAATAACTTGGTTCCACATGTACATGTTAGTATTTGCTTGCAGGTGCTCAAAATAGGTGATTTCAGAGTTTAGAAGCATAACATGAAGATATAATGCAAATCCAATTATGACGAAAAGGCAAGACAACGTCACAATCTTCAAGGACTTCACTTCAGGATCGAGTAGGCACAGGATGGACACTATTCATGGTTCGGCCGAACCATGAATAGTGGCCCAGACACTCCAACTTCAAGGAATCAAGTAATGAAGTAAAATGCAAGGGATCAGAGGCCACGTGGCCCCAACCTATGGTTCGGCCGAACCAGGTAGGGAGCCCCCGTGGCCGTGCTGACATGGTATGATCCGTGGCACACCCCCTGGAGTCCATCCCCACCTTTGGATCATAAGTATATCGTCAATCAAAGGCTAGAAAGCAAAGCACACGGATTAAGGTGCGAAATGACAATATCTGCACAAAAGAAGTACATAGCCGTGTTCTATGACATGTGGGGACCACAACCGTGGGCCCAGCTCACCAGACCTGGGTCGGCCGAACTGCATGGAGAGGAACCGAGCCACCAGCACACTCCCAGACAGGTGGGGCCACCTTGTAGAAGCTCCTAGCTGGCCCCACCTACCATAGGGGGGTCGGCCGAACTAGGTGTGATGGATCCAGGGCACCGCCTTGCTCCACCGCCTCCCTGCATGCCTCCCACGTGCTCATTTTATCTCTGCCGTCCATCCAAGGCGGTTCCAAGGACGGTGGATCCAAGGGTGGAGGTGAAGAAGCACGCGGATCGCTGACGTGGCGCTGCCCTTCATTCCCCTATAAATACCCCCTAGTCCTTCACTTTAGAACAATCAAGGATCAAGTATCAAGTGTATAATATAGATTAGTGTTAGTGTAAAGAGGGAAGAGAGTGAGGGAAGTCTCTGGAGAAAGCCCCGGGCCTGTCCGGAGTCTTCTTCAAGGTGTACCTCAGCGGATTCAAGCTTCTAGTAAGTTTTCCGTCCGAGTTCTTCCAGCATTTAATATTCTGGTTCTGGTACTTTAGGTATATACTGTCTTCACCTGCACATTGCTTTACTTGTGAAGTGCTCTAGTCTCTAGCTAAGATTAGAGTAGTAAGTATAGTGTAGACGTGGTGTCTAGGCTATACCTTATCAGTGTGGGCCGCTTGTCGCACGGATTGTTTGTGGTAGCCAGCAAGTGGTGACAGCCTTGTCTGGTCCTCGTAGTCTACCACGTGTGTAAGACAAGTTATTAAAACGGCAAGGCATCAAGACAATTGTACAGCCGCCTCGGGTAGGAGTTTTGTCTCCTACTGTTTCGCCTGTCGCCTCTTGTGAAGGGAGGAGCTGACTAAGCTCTTTATACTTAGAAAGCCAAGATCAGATATCTTTTGCTGCATAGGAGCCTCTATATACCTACAAGCTTTTATCCTTGATCACCAACCCCTTTGATTCCTATTGACAGCCTTGAATCTAGTTAGCACACTTCACGTTCCTCGTGGAAAATACGATACCTGGAATACTCCCGGTGAAAGCTACATTGACTACCGTACGCTTGCGGTATATCCGTTTGCCACCTTTGGTGTCAACATTGGTCTTGGTTGTGTCTTGATGCAGGATGGCAAAGTGATTGCTTATGGTTCTAGGCAATTGAAGAAACATGAGAGAAATTATCCGACCCACGATCTAGAGTTAGTTGCTGTTGTGTTTGCCTTGAAGTCTTGGAGGCATTATCTCTATGGCGAGTCCTGTGACATCTATACCGACTATAAGAGTCTTAAATATATTTTCACTCAGAGGGAGTTAAATCTAAGGCAGTGTAGGTGGCTTGAGTTGATAAAAGATTATGATCTTACAATTCAGTATCATCCAGGGAAGGCAAATGTAGTCGCAGATGCCCTTCGTAGAACCGGTGTTCCAAAGGTTGCAATGCCATTGATTGCAGATTGAGATTGTATGGGTGTCTCTCTATGCTGTGCGGGTGTTGCAAGAGAGCAGACTTAATTACTCATCTAGTCAAACCTTCTTGAGAGGGTTCGTGAAGCTCAAAAGCCTGATCGCTTGATTCAGGAGGCTCGCAAGAGGATTGGTGATGGCAAACCTCGTGAGTTTATTATTGTTGAGAATGATGTGGTGCCTTTTCGCGGACGTCTTTGTGTGCCACAAAAATCAGATGTGAAGATGAATATCTTAAGAGAAGCTCATCGTACCCCACACACAGTTCATCCTGGTGAGACCAAGATGTATAGAGATCTGAAGCTAAGCTTTTGGTGGAAGCGGATGAAGGTTAATGTTGCTAAATATGTAGCAGCTTGCAGTGTGTGCCAGCAGGTGAAGGCTAAGCATAAGAAGTGTCGATGCTAGTTATAGCGGGTACTAACACCGGCTAGTGATTTTGTGTTTTGTGGTTGAGGCACCGGATGGTGTGCAAAGGGGAAACACATGATCTATATTGGTTCAGGCCAAGAGGGCCCTACGTCCAGTGAAGAGGGGAGTCATGTTGCCTTGCACCGGGGTGCTTGTAGTAGGGGGTTACAAGCTAGGCGAGAGAAGGAAGTGCTCCCAAGTCTCTTGTGAGTGTCTAGTGTGTGCAGATTGCTTGTAGTTGTATGTGGTGTGTGCGAGAGCTTATGAACTGGTGAAGCTGAGAGTTCTCTAAGGCTGGCCTCTGCTCTTCCTTTTATAGTCACAAAGGAGAGGCAAGGGCAGCGTGTACATTGCCATGTATGTTACACTGGGGAGTTGTTGTCTCTGTTTGGCTGTCGTCAGCTACGGTCTTGTCTCCGCGTCTCAGGGGTATGGCCATAGTGATTCGTACGATCTTTGTGAGTTTTAAGGCAGCAATAGTCGTCGAGATTATGGCATGGCGTAGTGTCACACCTGGCACATCTGATGGCTATCCTTCCGCACGAGGTGACAAGAGGGAAAGTCGCCTCGGGGCATTGTCTCCCGAGGCTCGGGACTCCTGGAGGCGTGATGGAATGGAGCAGGGTGGTATCTTCCCACGGGCACTTTTCCAGCTTTCGGACAGTGTTTCCCGAGGATCAGGTGGGCCCGAATGGAAGGCGTGCTCGTCCTTTCAAATGGACAGTGCAGTAGGTGCCTTTTCCGTTCCCGCGTAGCCCGTCGTCAGGCGCTTGGACTGTCGCAGTCGTAGTTGGTAGACCCCGATAGAAAACGGGGTGGTGCACCGTAGACCATACCGGGGAGGGGATGGCCGTAGTGGGTCAATCAAATCCGTCGCCAGGGAAACCCTGACAGGTGGTATGGCCGTCGTGCGCGTGCGAAGCACAGTTGCGTCGAGAATCCCGCTTGACAGGACAGTGCTTGTAAAGTGGTCAGAGAGGTCTCTTGTGGTCCAAGATTGCTTCGCTGACGTCAACTATGTATTGGATGCCTTTGAGAGATTGCGCTCGAGGGGGATGAGGAAGCTCGAGTGAATCAAAAAATCGGTGCCCGAGGGTGCCGCTCTCCCGAGCTCTCTCGGGGAGGCTCGGGCGAATCGGAGAATTGGCGCCCGAGGGTGCTGCTTTCCCGAGCTCTCTCAGGGAGGCTCGGGCGAATCAGAGAATGGGCGCCCGAGGGTGTCGCTCTCCCGAGCTCTCTCCGGGAGGCTCGGGCGAATCGGAGAATCGGCGCCCGAGGGCGCCGCTCTCCCGAGCTCTCTCGGGGGGGCTCGGGTGAATCAGAGAATTGGCGCCCGAGGGCGCCGCTTTCCCGAGGGTAGGTTGGCGTTGATGCAGCATCGTCATGGGTCTCCATAATCGCGGCCTTTGTGGGCTTCCGCTGGCCTTACCTAGGCCGGGCCGTGTTGAGAATGTATGTTTTTTGCATCGAAGTTGGGTACCCCATACTTTGGTACCCGACAGTAGCCCCCAAGCCTGTGGCGGGGTGAAGGCACTCCTCCACAGGTTCACTGCTGTGGCTTCCTGTCAAGGAGATGAAGTATAGGTTGTTTTTTCCGGTGGGTGCGCGCGAGTGTAGCCCCGAGGCTTTGAAGAGATGTTATATCCCTCCAAAGGCTTATAATCGTGATTATTAGTCATCGGGTGTTCTTTGATTTATTTAGGGGAGTTGTTCCCTTGGAAGCGGAGCCCCCGAGCCTCCTCTCGTGTAAGGGAGGTCGTTCAATGGTCTTTCCAAGGGGCGGGTAAGTTCCCAAGCCCCCGTTTTCGTATCGGAGATCGATCGGGCTCTTCCCTATCTTTTTGATTCGACCTTCACGCTCTTTTTTCAAGGTTTGGTCCTGCTCGACTTCCCCGTTGGAGCACGAGTCGGCATTTCCGGTGAGCTACAAACGGGTTGATCCAAGTGGAGGTCCGTGCCCCGTTCGTTGGGGGTCGGCTAGTGGCCTGAGCACACTCCAAATGTTTCCCGAGGGTCGATTAGTGGATGTCGGGTCCCTTCGATGGGTCCCGAGGGCCTGATGCCTCCCACGGAGGGACTCCACGTAATCGACTCACTACTGGGACTTGGACACAGCACGGGATGTCCCTTGTGACGCTCAGGCGTCGGGATACTGGCCGTTTTCGTGACCCATCCGCTAGCTGTCCCTAACTCGGTTTCCCTGGGGCGACTATTCGAGCCACTGTAGGCCAGTCTTTGATCCCCTAGGAACGTAACGGGCGTCTGAGCCCGAGGTTCCTTCGTCGAGAAGGAGAATGTATCGGCAGGATCGAGGCGGGCGGGCGTAATGATTCGGCTCACCTTTTGAGGCGCGCAGCCTGACGGACACGACGATTCGGGGCAGTCGAGGCGGTTGTGTGCGCGAGGCCGGCGACGATGCGGGGATCGTGGCGGGCCCGGCGTAGTTAATGCGGTGGATCCTCCGAACCGTCGCGATCCATTGCCTGGGTATATAAGAAAAACTCGTGATTTTTTCTTTCTACCATACCCATTTGCTCGCGCAGCCGCTCGCGTTCTTGCTTTCGCCGTCCACCCTTTCGCCTTCGTTGCTCGCTTGAGTGAGAAGCGCCACCGCGGCCGACATCGTTGCCTTCCCATGGCTTTCCTTCTCTTGTTTGCCATGGCCTCCTCCCCTGTTCGCACCGATGCTGCTGCCACCGCCGCTGGCATTCTTAGGTTGGAGCCGTGGCCGCGCAGCGCCGTGACGGAGGAGGATCTGGAGCGGCTCATGGAGCTAGGGCTCCTACGCCCCCGCACCGACATGAAGCGCCCGGAGTGGGTCGTGCTGTCGGACGACCATAACGAGCCGAAACCTGATGAGGGGTACGTGGTGAGCTTCATCGCTTACCACGAGCGTGGGCTCGGGTCGCCGCCGAGCCGCTTCTGCCGGGCGCTGCTCTTCAACAACGGGCTGGAGCTCCACAACCTCACCCCCAACTCCATCACGCAGGCGTCGATCTTCGCCGCCCTGTGCGAGGGCTACCTCGGGGTACCCCCGCACTGGAACCTATAGCGCCGTATCTCCCGCGTCGACTGGTACACCAAGACGGCCGGTTCGAAGAAGCCGCGGGAGATCCCACGCACGGGGGGCCGTGGTTTCGTGATCCACTCCAGCGAGTACATCCCCTGCAAGGCCCACTCCTCCAACAAGGGCTGGCACCACGGCTGTTTCTACCTCCGCAACGACGGGGACGCCTTCCCCAAGTATATGGGAAGGGCGTTCATCGCTCCCCTCCCTCAGTGGGAGTGGGGGTGCCCGGCTAAGGAGGCCAAGCACCTAAACGCCTACTTCGACGCGCTCCAGACGCTGCGCAACCAGGGTCTCATGGGAGCCGCCGTGGCGGCGTAGTTCCATGCGCGGACGGTGCTGCCGCTGATGGACCGCAGGCTAGTGCTGAACCAGATGCTCATCGGGACGCCGCGGGAGGGCACGGCGATGCTGCCCCAGGACATCGGCCGACAGGAGGTGATGCGCCGTGTTAAGTACAAGGTGGGCGGTTACCATACCTGGGACGAGGTGAACTGGATACCCATGCGCCCCCGCACGGGCTTCATCGTGCTGGTGAGCATTATCCGCTCCGTCGAGTTTGTTGTTCTTCCGTCTCTTTTCTGATTTCTTCTATCGCAGGGACTTTTAAGGACCGGAAAGCCTTCCCTTCCACCTGTCCCGGAGGACAAGGTTCAGCGAAACTAGAACCGCCTTCGGGACGAGGCGGCGAAGGCAGAGAAGGACCGGAAGACTGCGCTGAAGGAGAAGAGGGCTTAGAAGACGGAGGAATCCTCCCAGCGCCGCCGTCGCCGTAAGGAGGCGGGGGAGACAGAGGAGGACACCCTCTCCGACGAAGATGACGAGGAGGATGAAGAAGAAAAAGATTTTTTTGATTTCACAGTGTTGGACCGGCCCTTCGTGGCCACAAAGCCCGCGGTGGGCGCCGACGAGCCTGGGAAGGCTCCAATGTCAGCGTCCGCCGACGGATGTGCTGAGGCTCGTGACCCGAGCCCCTAGGAAAAACTGCCGGAGTCCGTGTCTGAAGGCGCGGTCTCTGGTAGTGTGACTACCGGAGCCACAGCTCCGCCTTCCAGCGGCCGCGAGGGCTCGCTGGAGGGGCCAGGAACGGGCCCGGACCTGGCAACCGAGCCAAGCCTAGTTGCTGCCGGCGGGACCGGGGGGATGGCCGCACACCCTCCCCTCCGACGCATCGTTGGTCGGCGCGATGGCCGCAGGCGGGGCGAGCGGTGAGCGGAAACCGTCGGAGCCGGAGCCGACCCGCTCCAAGACACCGGAACTGGAGCTGGGGTCCTCCCAGACTCAAGCTTTCCCATCGAGGGGCGGTGACGTCGAGGCGACCCCTGGTGCCCAGGCAGGGCCCTCGCCTCAGGGCGGTGCTGACCCGGACGCCGAGGTGGCGCCCACTCCACCGCCGGCGCGGCCCACGCCCTCTGTCATCTCGCCAAGCGCGGGGACGGCGAAGAAGAGGAGGGTGGTTCCGAAGATGAGGTAGGTGTCCTTATCTGTAATTCCTTTCATTGGAGATCTTGTTACGAACGTTCCTTTCTTCCTTCTCTGCTTCAGGAAACGCTCGGGGTCGGACCTCCAGGTGTCGCACCTGAAGGTCTTGAAGGTGCAGGGCCACGAAACTGCCGGGGGGAGCGCCCTGTCAACGGACGAGGAAATCCGCCCCCCACCGGTCTGGTCGTGGCGTCCGAGGTTCCTCCCTCGGGAGGGGTCGTTACAGCTGTGGCCGCCGTCGTCGTGCCCGTCATCGATGTGGAGGCAGCGCCAGCGCGGGCTCCCGAGGCCTCGGCCATTACTTCTGGAGGCGCCTCGGGAGCGCCAGCCGATGCCGCCCCCACGGAGCCTGCCAACGCGGGCTCGTCGGTTGTGGATGTCGGCGCAGGAGCTCCTCCCGCTAGTGAGAAAGGTCCCTGGGCATTGGCACTGAGGGAGCCTCGGCCTTGGGAGCTGATCGCCTCCCGGATTGAGTAGGCGGACCGAGCGGATCCTCAGGCGCCGCCCGTCTTCTCGCTCCGGGACGACCTTGAGGCTCCCAAATGGGATGCCGTTCAAGAGCTCGGGTTCAGCTCGGCGGCGGGCCTCCGCGCGATTGCCAACGTCCTCGAGACAGACCTCCCGACCCAGCTTCAGGTGAGCCCCCGTGTCTCGTAACTTTACCTGCATATGAGCATTGTTTTTACCGTCTCCGCTCCTCTCACCTTTCCAGGACCTCATGCATACCTCCCAGGACAAGTCCTGCTTCCTTCGTGGCAGACTCGGACTCTGGAAGCAGCTTGACCTTAAGGGGAAAGCCCTTGCCCATGCCCAGAGCGAGCTCGCCGCCGTGACCTCCAAGCTCGCCGAAGCGAGTGTTGACAACACCATCTTGAAGGAGGAGGTCACGGAGGTGAAGGGCAAAGCCGCTGCCTCAGCAACACGGGTGCGGGAGCTGGAGGGCGCCCTGGCCGAGGCGACGAGGGAGCGCGACGCCGCCCGACAGCTTACCGCCGAGAAGACCTCCACCGCTGAAGCCTTGGCTCTTGACCTGAGTGAAACTCAGGAGGCGTTGCGTCTGGCGGTTGGCGCGGCGGACTCAGCCCGGAAGGAGGCACAGAAGGCTCGGGAAGAGGCTGGCGGTATGTGCAGTGTTGTGCTTTTTTGTTCTGTTTGTCTTGGTTGCTTGCTGCATTTTTGTTCACCTCCATGTTTTGCTCCCGCAGTTTTGCAGGCGGCTTATGACGGCGAGGCGGCCGATCACCTGGAACTGCAGAAGGCAGCGCGCGCGCGCTGTGCCACTCCATCGGCACCGGCGGGGAACCTTCGGGGATCTCGCTCCGGAGCCGGCTAGAGGAACTTTACAGCAGCGTCGGTGGCCGGGTCAAGGAGGCCCTACTGACGGGTGTACAGAAGACACTGGCGGTCGTGAAGTCCCATTATGGGAACTTCGATGCCGGCCCTGTCAGCGAAGGCTTCCTTGAGGCCGACGACGCCGAGCTCCTGGCGCTGGAGGACTCGATGAAGGAGCCAAGAGAAGCGCTGGCGGGCCTCTTCAAAGCCAAGGTCGAACTTCCTCCCCTAGACCTACCATGAAGAACATCCGGGCCGTAGTGCCCTTGTAAGAAGTAACTTTTCATGAGTGTCAGGGAGGAAACAAACAAGTGGTCTTTCGTGGCCTTTATATTTATGTAAATATTTGCTGCATGTTTGTTTCATTTTGTGCTGTTTCCTTAGGCGTTTCTTCTTGCCGATCCTGTGCCCAGGCCATCGAGCCTCGGGGGACTTTTTTCGGGTGTCGTAGCTTTAGCGGCGTAGACGTAGCCGATGTCCTAGGAGTTTTGGCAGAAAGAAACCTTGGAAAAAAGGCTTAGTTGTTTCTTCCCGAGCCTCCTCCCTTTGCCGAGCGTAGATCTTATAAGTTTTCTTCCGAGCGCGAGTTAGCCTTCGGACGCGGAGTGGCGAGGGGAGAGGCTGTAGCCCTGGGGTGTAAGCGGTCTCCTCGGCTCGGCCGGATCTGTCTTCTGGGACTTCTCGTACTCTTCCGAGTCTTATAGGTTCACGCTTGGTTTTAGAAAAGAAGCGTGTTTTTAGGGAGAAACGATTTCAACGAGTTTTGAAATTTTTGCGTTTTCAAAATCGTTGAGGCTCGGGAAAGTCCGGGGGTTCCCCCCGTCCTAGCCCCTGAGGGAGGGTCGGCCTTTCCGTAGGTTAAGCCGAGCCACACTTTTCTAATGTGCGACGAAATAAAAAGTCATTTCACTTCCGAGTGTAGGCTCAGATCGAAAATCTAAAAATCAGGTAAAAAAGATTAGGACTCGGGTCTTTTTTATTGATTTCAAGATTTTACAAATTGTACAATGCTCGGAATTTTAAATATAGAAGCGACGTAGCTGTTCGATGTTCCAAGCATTGCTGTAGATCTCGCCCTTCTCATTTGCGAGCTTGTACGTGCCGGGGCGCAACACCTCGGCGACGATGAATGGTCCTTCCCATGACGGTGTGAGCTTGTGGCGCCCCTTGTTGTCCTGTCTGAGCCGCAGCACCAAGTCACCTACGCTGAAGGCTTGGCCCCGGACGCGCCGAGCATGGTACTTGCGTAGGGACTGCTGGTACATGGCCGAGTGCAACAAGGCCATGTCCCGAGCTTCGTCGACTTGGTCCAACACGTCTTCGCGGGAAGTCTGATTGCCCTATTCATCATAGGCTCGAACTCTCGAGGCGCCGTACTCCAAATCCGTGGGGAGGACGGCCTCAACGCCGTAAACCAGGAAGAAGGGCGTGAAGCCCGTGGCTCAGCTTGGCGTAGTCCTTAGACTCCATATCACCGCCGGGAGCTCCGTCAGCCACCTCTTGCCGAACTTATTCAATCGGTTGAGTATTCTCGGTTTAAGGCCTTGGAGAATGATGCCATTGGCACGTTCTACTTGGCCGTTCGTTCTTGGGTGGGCTACGGCCGCCTAGTCCACTCGTATGTGGTACTCGTCGCAGAAGGCCAGAAACTTCTTTCCGGTGAACTGCGTGCCATTGTCGGTGATGATAGAGTTTGGGACACCAAACCGGTGAACGATGTCGGTGAAGAATAACACCGCTTGCGCCGAGCTGATTTGGGCGATCGGCCGAGCCTCGATCTACTTCGAGAACTTGTCGATGGCGAAGAGCAAGTGGGTAAAGCCCCTGGGCACCTTTTGGAGGGGCCCGACAAGGTCTATTCCCCATACAGCGAATGGCCAAGTGAGGGGAATCGTCTGGAGAGCTTGGGCCAGGAGGTGGGTTTGCCGAGCGTAGTACTAGCATCCCTCGCAGGAGCGTACCACCTCGATGGCGTCGGCCACGGCGGTTGGCCAGTAGAAGCCCCGTCGAAAGGCGTTGCCAACAAGAGTTCTTAGTGCGGCGTGGTGACCAGAGGCTCCGGCGTGTATCTCTTCGAGCAGGCATTTGCCTTGACTGAAGGGAATGCAGCGCTGGAGGATGCCCGAGGAACTCCGTCGATAGAGGTTACCATCGATCATCGTGAAAGACTTAGCTCTACATTCCAACCATCGTGCTCTGGTTTTGTTCGAGGGTAAGATTCCTCGGACAAGCCAGCTGACCAGCGACTCGTGCCAGTCCGGCTCGTCGTCATCCATCTCGGCTTCAATCTCCATCGCCTCGTCTTCGTCGCCATCTTCGGCCAGGGTCTCGGGTGGCTCCCCTTTGTCAGAGGGGTCGGTAGCCCCCGAGGGGCTTGCGTGACTTTGAAGATGCTCCGAGTTCTCGCGGGGGCTCGGGGGTCTTCTTCCCCTTGGCCCCCGAGGGATCAACACTGATCAAGGGCCTATGGAGGTCGTTGGCGAATATGCCCGTTGGGACCGTAGCCCTTTCGGATGTGATTTTTGCCAACTCGTCGGCCTCCTCGTTGTACCGGCGTGCGATGTGGTTGAGCTCGAGGCCGTTGAACTTTTCCTCGAGCAACCGCATCAGCTTGCAGTAGGTGGCCATCTTGGGGTTCTGGCACGTCGATTCCTTCATGACCTGGTCCACGACGAGCTGGGAGTCTCCTCGAACCTCGAGGCGTCGGATCCCTAGCTCGATGGCGATGTGAAGACCGTTGACCAGAGCCTCGTATTCGGCCACGTTGTTAGAAGCCGTGAAGTATAGCTGCAGCAGGTATTTGAGCCGGACCCCGAGGGGCTAGACAAAGACGATGCCTGCGCCAGCACCGGTCTTCATCATCGACCCGTCGAAGTACATGACCCAATATTCTTCTTGGGTCGAGAGTGGCGGTAGCTGCGTCTCGGTCTATTCCGCCACGTAGTTCGCTAGCACCTGGGACTTGATGGCTTTGCGGGGCGCGTAGGTGATGCCATCACCCATGAGCTCGATAGCCGATTTAGCGATCCTCCCAGTCGTCTTCCAATTCTGGATCACCTCCCCGAGGGGTAACGACGATACCACGGTCACAGGATGGGATTCGAAGTAGTGCCGTAACTTGCGCCGGGCAAGAATGATTGCGTACACCAACTTCTGGATCTGAGGGTAGCGTGTCTTGGTCTCAGACAAGACTTCACTGATGAAGTAGACTGCCACTGTACCGGTAATGCGTGCCCTTCTTCTTGTCGTTCTACGACGATTGCTGCACTCACAACTTGGTTAGTAGCAACGACATATAGTAAGAGATTCTCCTCTTTCATAGGAGGCACGAGAACTAGTGCTTTTGAAAGCAGAGCCTTAAGCCTTTCGAGGGCTTGCTGGGCCTCGGTGGTCCAGGTAAAGTGCTCATTTTCTTTAGCAACCGATATAAGGGTAGTCCCTTTTCGCCGAGCCTTGAGATGAATCGACTCAAGGCCGCGAGACACCCCATGAGCTTTTGCACACTCTTAAGGTTCTGAATCAGACCTATCTGTGTGATGGCCGAGATCTTTTCCAGGTTGGCTTCGATGCACGCTCGGAAACGATGAATCCAAGGAGTATGCCCAGAGGGACCCCGAAAACGCATTTCTCAGGGTTTAGCTTTATGTTTCGCTTTTTGAGGCATTTGAACGCCTCTTCTAGGTTGGCTACTAAGTCACTCGCCTTCCTAGATTTTATCACTATACCGTCTACGTAAGCCTCAACAGTCCGCCCAATGAGGTCCCCAAAAACTTTGAGCATGCAGCGCTGGTAAGTTGCGCCCGCGTTTTTGAGGCCAAATGGCAAGGTTACGTAACAATATGTGACAAAAGGAGTAATGAAAAAAGTCAATAAATTCGTCAGACTCTTTCATGCGAATCTGATGGTAACCGGAATATGCATCAAGAAAGCAAAGTCGCTCACAGCCAGCAGTGGAATCAACTATTTGATCGATGCGAGGTAATGAAAACGGATACTTAGGACAAGCTTTATTTAAAGTAGTGTAATCAACACACATTCTCCATTTTCCATTCTTCTTTTTAACCAAAATAGGATTAGCTAACCACTCTGGATGGAAGACCTCCTTGATGAATCCGGCCGCCAAAAGCTTCTGCACCTCCTCCCCGATGGCCCGGCGCTTCTCCTCGTCGAATCGGCGCAAGCGCTGCTTCACCGGCTTGGACCCGGCCCGGATGTCCAAGGAGTGCTCGGCGAACTCCCTCAGGATGCCTGGCATATCCAAGGGACTCCATGCAAACACGTCGGCGTGCTTGCGGAGGAAGTCGACGAGCACGGCCTCCTATTTCGGGTCGAGGGTGGTGCTGATCCTCAACACCTTGCCGTCAGGGGAGCTCGGGTTGTGGGGCGCCTCCTTCACCCCCTCAGCGGGCTCAAAGGTGCCTGTGGCCTTCTTGGGGTCAGGAGCCTCCTTTGCCATCCTTTCAGGGTCGGCAATGGGGTCCTCGGACTCCATCAGCGCGCCGACTTATTCGCAGCACTCGACGTCGCACTAGTACGCGTGCTGGTAGGAAGCGCCGATGGTGATCACCCCCTTTGGCCCCGGCATTTTGAGCTTGAGGTAGGTGTAGTTCGGGACCGCCATGAATTTGGCGTAGCATGGCCTCCCGAGGATGGCGTGGTAGGTGCCGTGGAAGCCTACCACTTCGAACGTCAGGACTTCCTCCTGAAGTTATCAGGAGTCCCGAAGTAGACGGGCAGGTCGATCTGCCCGAGGGGTTGCACGCTCTTCCCGGGCACTATCCCGTGGAACGGGGACGTCGTGGCCCGGAGGAGCGAGCGGCTGATCCCCATCAAGTCTAGGGTCTCAGCGTAGAGAATGTTGAGGCCACTGCCTCCGTCCATGAGGACTTTAGAGAGCCTCATGTTGCCGACGACGGGGTCGACAACGAGTGGGTAACGCCCCGGCGATGGGACGTAGTCCGGGTGATCGTCCCGGCTGAAGGTGATGGCGTCGTGGGACCAGTCGAGGAAGCGCGGTGTCGCTGGTCCGATGTAGTAGACCTCCCGACGCTCGCGCTTTTGCTGTCGTGACGTAGGAGCGGTCTCGGGTTCGCCGAAGATCATGAGGCACTTGTCGATGGCGAGAACCCATCGTCCTTCCCTTCCTTGTCCTCCTGATCCCTGGCAGGCTTCTTGCCGGCGTCGTCCTTGAATGCCTGTCGGCCGTAATGCTTCTTGAGCATCACACACTGTCCAAGCGTGTGATGCACCGGACCCTGATGGTAAGGGCACGGCTTGTTGAGCATCTCGTCGAAGTGGCCCCGGGGGGTCGTTCCCTCTTGGGCTCGATGGCTGCCACGAGCAAGTCACAGCGGAGGGGGGGGCCTTTCCCTTCATCTTCTTTTTCTTGCTGTTTGGGCCTCGGGAAGAGGTGCCCTCGGGGGCCGCCTCCTTCCGTTTGCCCTTGGGGTCCAAGAAGAAGGCTCCTACCGCCTCGTCCCCCGAGGCGAAGCTGGTTGCTATCTTTGTAAGCCCGGAAACGCTAGTGGGGGTTTGGTGTCCGAGCTCATGAACGAGCTCTTTGCAGGAAGTCCCTGCAGCGAATGCTCCGATGACGTCGGAGTCTGCGACCTGGGGCAGCTCATTATACTGCTTAGAGAATCGCCGGATGTAGTTCCCTGAGGGACTCGCCCGGCTTCTCTTTACAGCTTCTGAGGTCCCAAGAATTGCCAGAGCGCACGTACGTGCCCTGGAAGTTCCCTACGAAGATCTTGACTAGATCGCTCCAGTCAAAGATCAACCGTGGGGAAAATGTTCCAGCCAAGCTCTTGCAGAGTCGGCGAGGAACAGGGGGAGGATGCGGATGATGATGAGGTCATCCTGCGCAACGCCAAGCTGGCACGTAAGACGATAATCCGCTAGCCACAGTTCAGGGTTGGTTTCCCCTGAATACTTGGCTATGTTGGCCAGCTATCGGAACCGGGGCGGGAATCTGGCCCTTCGGATGGCCTCGCTGAAGACGCAAGGACCCAAGGGCTCGGGCGAGGGCTCACGGTCCTCGTCTGAGTCATAGCGCCCGCCCCGATGGACATGGTAGCCACGTGCAGCTCCATCGGTCTTCCGTCGACCGTGGGCTTGAAGGATGGCTCGGACGTCGATGTCCTTGCCAAGCCGTAGATGAATCGACGGGGCTCTCGGGACCTTAGGATGCATCGAGGCCTCGCGTTTGTGGCGTGCCGCACCACCACGCTGATGGCTTTCAGCGCCATAATGGCGTGACCCTGAACTTTCCGCCTGGAGGACGGCTGCATCCTCTAGGAGGTCCTTGAGCTGGTTCCGGAGCTGCCGTGCCTCCTCGGTGGAGGGCTCAGGCAGGCTCTGGAGCAGCATTGCCGCCTCCGTGAGCTTACGGCTTGCTCGAGGCAGGACTCCTGGAGTTCTGGCTCCATCGTCGGTGACGATATGAGCCTGAACATCTCGGGCCCGGCGACGAGCTGCTCCGCCGGTGCCCTGCTGCTCCTCGCGCTCGAGCGCGGCTCGTAGCTAGGTGGGGCATAGGCGGTCCTCGTCCATCCGCGCCTCGAGTTCCCGGTGCTGCTCTAGCTCCGGAGACTGGTGCACAGGGCGATATGTCCCAGCCCCCGGGTCCTGCAGCGTAGCTGACCGTGCAAGGCCGCCGAGTTGCCGGAGGCGGGGTGAATTTTGCTGGAGTGGGGAAGGCACGTCGTTGTCGTCCCCCGAATGGACGTCCTCCACCCGTCCGTCTTCGGGGTGCACCAAGTGGTAGCATTCCCGAGCGGGGTCGATGTAGGACTGGTCAGAGTCGGTGACGACGCTCGGGGCGTCCTCCCACGAATCGTCAGGGTGGACGGTGAAGTCCACGTTCGCCCAGAACTCGTCGTCATCCTCGCTGAGGCCCCGCCGTGATGGTGAGGTCCAACTGCGACAATCCTACTCCTCCGATTATTCTCGGGGAGTGAGGCTGTCAATGGAATCCGTCTCCCCTACCATACGCCCTGGGACTGTTCCCGAGAGAAGACGGTGGGGAGGCCACGTGGTCGTCCACGAGGTCATCTAGGCGCTCGAGGTGGTGGACAGGTGTCTCCACCAGATCGTGCAACAAAGCGCGGACTGCGCGGACGTGGGCGTCCACAGCGCTTTGGAGCTCGAAGAGAGATGATGAAGTCGTCCCCCTCCCGCCATGAGGGTGGAGAGAGAGACCCGTTGACGCCGTGTTCTCGCCCCCTGCTTGGACTTTGGGCGGTTCGCGAGGGTGCGGTTGCCGGCGCCGGAAGTGTCGGGGTGGCGGCTGGCGCCGGGTTGGCGTCCCCTGCTGGGGACACCTAGTTGGCCGCGCCTTCCACGACCAGGGGCAGGTTGGCGTGGTTGCGCCTCCTCCTCCTGGTCCGCCGGGAAAGCACGACGTGCGGCGTTCCCCTCGCCCTCTAGGACGGGAGAAAGCGTCGCCGCAGGTCCTTTCCCCGGCCGCCTGATGAGCCGGAAGTCAGGACGATGATGGTGCGGGGCTCGGTTGGGCGCGGGTTTATCTCGAGCCCTTGGCCGGTGGCCACTGAACTCAAGACTCCCGAACCGGAGCACCGCGCCAGCGGGAAGCGTCATGGAGATGTCTGCCATCCGTAACCTGAGTCAACACACAAAAGGCCCCTACCTGGCGCGCCAACTGTCGGTGCTAGTTATAGCAGGTACTAACACCGTCTAGTGATTTTGTGTTTTGTGGTTGAGGCACCGGATGGTGTGCAAAGGGGGAACACAGGATCTATACTGGTTCATGCCAAGAGGGCCCTACATCCAGTGGAGAGGGGAGTCGTGTTGCCTTGCACCGGGGTGCTTGTAGTAGGGGGTTACAAGCTAGGCGATAGAGAGAAGTGCTCCCAAGTCTCTTGTGAGTGTCTAGTGTGTACAGATAGCTTGTAGTTGTATGTGGTGTGTGCGAGAGCTTGTGAACTGGTGAAGCTGAGAGTTCTCTAAGGCTGGCATCTGCTCTCCCTTTTATAGTCACAAGGGAGAGGCAAGGGCAGCGTGTACATTGCCATGTATGTTACACTGGGGAGTTGTTGTCTCTGTTTGGCTGTCATCAGCTATGGTCTTGTCTCCGCGTCTTAGGGGTATGGCCGTAGTGATTCGTACAGGTCTTTGTGAGTTCCAAGGCAGCAATAGTCGTCGGGATTACGGCATGGCGTAGTGTCACACCTGGCACATCTGATGGCTGTCCTTCCGCACGAGGTGACAAGAGGGAAAGTCGCCTCGGGGCGTTGTCTCCCGAGGCTCGGGACTCCTGGAGGCGTGATGGAACGGAGCAGGGCGATATCTTCCCTCGGGCACATTTCCGGCTTCCGAACAGTGTTTCCCGAGGGTCAGGTGGGCCCGGATGAAAGGCGTGCTCGTCCTTTCGAGTGGACAGTACAGTAGGTGCCTTTCACATTCTTGCGTAGCCCGTCGTCAGGCGCTTGGACTGTCGTAGTCGTAGTTGGTAGATCCCGGCGGAAAACGGGGCGGTGCACCGTAGACCATACCGGGAAGGGGATGGCCGTAGTGGGTCCATCAAATCTGTCACCAGGGAAACCCTGACAGGTGATATGGCCGTCGTGCGCGTGCGAAGCACAGTCGCGTCGAGAATCCCGCCTGACAGTACAGTGCTTGTAAAGTGGTCAGAGAGGTCTCTTGTGGTCCAAGATTGCTCCGCTGACATCAACTATGCATTGGATGCCTTTGAGAGATTGCGCTCAAGGGGGTTGAGGAAGCTCGGGCGAATCAGAGAATCGGTGTCCGAGGGTGCTGCTCTCCCGAGCTCTCTCGAGGAGGCTCGGGCGAATCGGAGAATTGGCGCCCAAGGGTGCCGCTTTCCCGAGCTCTCTCGGGGAGGCTCAGGCGAATCGAAGAATTGGTGCCCGAGGGTGCCGCTCTCCCGAGCTCTCTCGGGGAGGCTCGGGCGAATCAGAGAATCGGCGCCCGAGGGTGCCGCTTTTCCGAGCTCTCTCGGGGGGGTTCGGGCGAATCGGAGAATTGGCGCCCGAGGGCGCCGCTTTCCCGAGGGTAGGTTGGCGTTGATGCAGCATCGTCATGGGTCTCCGTAAGCGCGGCCTTCATGGGCTTTCGCTGGCCTTACCTGGGCCGGGCCGTGTTGGGAATGTATGTTTTTTGCATCGAAGTTGGGTACCCCATACTTTGGTACCCGTCAAGAAGCCTGCAGGATTATTGAAACCCCTAGATACTCCAGAATGAAAGTGGGAATATATCACCATGGATTTTGTGGTAGGTTTACCACGTTCCCCTCGAGGTAAAGATGCAATTTGGGTTGTTGTAGATAGACTCACTAAGGTGGCTCATTTTATTCCAATAAAGACCATAGATACAGCTCCAGACTTGGTTCCCTTGTACCTCAAGGAGATAGTGAGGCTTCATGGTGTGCCAAAGTCTATTGTATCAGATCGAGACTCCAAATTTGTTTCTAATTTTTGGAGGAGTTTGCATAGCGCATTGGGCACTCAGCTTGACATGAGTGTTGCTTTTCACCCGCAAACTGATGGTCAGTCTGAGCGCACTATCTAGACCTTGGAGGACATGCTACGCGCTTGTGTCCTTTCTTGGAAAGGTAGTTGGGAGGATCATCTAGCTTTGGCAGAGTTTGCTTATAATAATAGCTATCAGGCTAGTATAAAGATGGCACCATTTGAGGCACTATACGGGAGAAGATGTATCTCACCGCTGTGTTGGGAAACGTTGGGGGAAAGGTCTTTAGTTGGCCCAAGCTAGATTCAACAAACAAATGAGAAGGTACAGGAGATACGTCAAAATATGTTGGCCGCTCAGAGCCGCCAGAAAAGCTATGCAGATGTTAGAAGGCGAGATCTAGAGTTTGCAGTGGGTGATCAGGTTCTTCTCAGAGTATCGCCTGCTAAGGGTGTTGTCCGGTTTGGTACTACTGGGAAGCTTAGTCCAAGGTACATTGGACCTTTTGATATCATTGCCCGAGTTGGTAGCTTGGCTTACCGCCTGCAGTTGCCTGAGTCCATGAAGGGAGTTCATAATGTCTTCCATGTTTCCATGTTGAGGAAGTACTTTGCGGGACCCCAAGCATAAGATTGACTTAGGGTCAATTCGGGTGGAGCAGGACTTGACTGTGAAGTGTCACCCAGTGCGTATCTTAGAATCATCAGATCGTGTTCTACGGAATCGAGTTATCAAGTATGTAACGTGAAGCGACTTGGGAGCTTGAGGAGCAGATGCATAAGGAGTATCCCGAACTCTTTGATACCGGTGAGTCTTAAGAAGTTTAATGTAGTTTACCTTTATGTAGTTTTCCATCATAGATGCGGCTGAATTCGAGGACGCATTCTTTTCTGGGGGAAGTCTATAACAGCCAAAAAAAAAGAAATTGAAATAAAATAAAAAATAAAAAACGTGGTACCACAATCCTTCCTTTTCCGGTCTGAGTCGGACTCCTCCCTCACCCGTGCGTTTCTTCCCTGACCCCGACCCTTCTGTCCATCAGCCGCCACCCCTCTTCTCTGTCACAAAGGAAGAAAAGGGAGAGAGGGAAAGAGGAGTCTATGGCCTAGGGATTTGCCGCAGTTGCCGCTGCCATCGACGTCGTCCTCGTTGGTGCATTCGTGGTGGCTGTTGTTCCTCCTGCGGGAAGACTGGTTAGGATTTATCTTCTACCTTTGGCTTTCCATCAATTCTTTGTTTCTCTCGCTGTTCATGAGAGTTTTGCCATGATCTGAAAGAAACAATAGAGGGGAGAAGAGGAGGAAGAGGGAACTAGGCCCCTGCAGCCGCCGCAGCCATGTTTTTCCTCTCCGAAATCCCACAGCCACCGCCGCTGCCTTTGTGATTGACCTAGGTGAGATTTCAGACCCTAATCCCCTTCTTTGGATCAAGTTTCATCGATCGAATCATCTTTTTAGGAAGTGTTTAGTTAGGGTAATTCCCGAAATTAATCTCGCCCATGTTCTGGAACCCAGTCAGATTGTGCAGTACCTGTTCATCGCTGTTTTCGGGCATTTTAACGGCCTGAATAAATTTTGGGCCTCTAGACTTATTTGTAGGGGACTTCAATATCTTTCTCTGGACGCCAATATCACCCCCATAGCCTTCGTAATTTGGAAGATATGGCCAGTTTAATCAGACTATTTTTCAGTGACGAGATTCTGAACAGTTTTAGATCTCATCAGTTTTGGGCTATTTAATGAATTAATTTGATCTTATGATCTAAACAAAAGTTGTAGGGTTTTTCTTTGTCTTTCCAGATTGGTAAATTTGGTATTTGTTCAGTTAGTAAATCTTCAGTTATGAATTTTTAGATTGTGTTGTTCAGTTTTGAATGTCAGAAATATTCAATTATGTTCCATGGTTAATTAAACCATCTTGGAGACTCAAATGCAAAACCTTACAACACGAAAGTTCTAGATAATAGAGTTTTACATCATCTAATGAATTTTGAGAATTTTTGGATAAGTATTTTAATATCCACAAAAAAAGAGAAGAGACAGTGCTGCTGTTTGGTTCGGTAGTACAAACGGTAGACGTTTGGATGTTGGGTTTGGGGCGCTCTAGTGTGTTTTTATTTGTTATTCTTGCTTGTATGTTGTGATTGTACTGAGTATTGCTTGTGATCAGATGGTAGCACTTCAGAACGTCGCTAGTGCTTTTGATCTTCTTCGGTAAAGAGGCAAGTGAATGTAGCGGTGGTTTGCTACCGTTTTGGCTTGTTATTTTTATCACCTACACCTATATAAGAATGACATCCTTCTAATATCAAAAACTTATGATCTTGATATATTCAGTCTTATTTAATGGTGGTTTTATTTAAGTATTCGTGGTGATGTTATTATTTCATATTGTTATTTGTGGCTAGCCCACAACCATAAAGTTGAAGTATCATTGGTGGTATATTAATTTTATTTCAGCATTCTAAGTGCATTGCATCTTTCATTGGCATTGGAAGTTATGTCTTTTTATCATGACTGTACTGGTACGCATCATGGGATGCAGCTCCACATCTTGTTAGGTGTGCAGGCAGGAGACATTTGCAGTTGCATTCATATGCATTCACTGAAGTAAATCATTGAAGTGATTTTTTGTCCATGTTATTTGAAGTTCTTTATCATTTGGCTGTCACAAATTGGAAGTCTATGATTTTAATTGATATCATGACAATTGGAAACTCCATGCTAAAATGTTATTTAATTCAACTTGTGATCTAAATAGCATGTCAAAACAAGTTCGCTTGCTGAGATGTTTCATCTCACCCTTGCTTTACTCAATCCAGGTACTTGATGTTTGCTTGCAAGGGATGGGGATTAGCTGCACGTCACGCACTTCTTCATTTAGGGTCTTCATGTTTTAATAAAAAATAATTTGACTATCTTCATGCAACCTAGAAGTTGAGGTTTAAACAGTGGATGTTAAATTATATCATTGGAGTACTATATATTTGTGTTAGAATGTTCGTTAATGTTCGCTAATG
Organism: Eremochloa ophiuroides; assembly: GCA_038502445.1. Taxonomy (NCBI): domain Eukaryota; kingdom Viridiplantae; phylum Streptophyta; class Magnoliopsida; order Poales; family Poaceae; genus Eremochloa; species Eremochloa ophiuroides. The sequence continues at coordinate 29,854 of JAHLJS010000226.1, forward strand.
CTAGTTTGATTCCTTTTCTTAATATATATGTTTTGCTTCCGCGTTGATTTATACTTAAAAGGAATGTCGCAAAATCCTTATTGGTTATGTGCGGCTGTTGTTGGTGTTATTTAGTAGCATCCTGGGGTGCCTGTGAATTCTAGGGTGTTACAACTATATGTTGCCAATCTCAGGGGGTGTGCGTCCACCTTCAGAGAAATGATTCTGGTTCATTTCAGACGAGGCAGTCAGCGTGTTGTCCCCATAGTTTTTCAAACCGGACCGGAGATCAAACCGGTGAGGCTGTCAGTTCAATGGTTTATTGGTCCAACCGTTTAGAACAGGTTGAACCGCTGGTTCGACTAAATTGAACCGTTTAATCGAACCGGCCACAAATAATTTGAACCGGTGTATATATATAGATGATTTAGTTAAGAATTTTCAGTAAAGCGGTGTATATATAACACAGCAATAATCATACTAACAGAGCACTTCACCGATGAGGCAATGACCAATCATCAAATAATAATAAGCTAATATACAGAACATATAACAACTAAAACTTGAAATCCATGTTCTTGCTTGGTCGCCCAGTGAAGCACTGAAGCTCAGCAGCACTGCAGCAGAAGTAGCTTGTTCACCTGGTGAAGGCGTAAAGCAAATAGCAGAGTAGCAGGAGCAGGCTAGCAGAGCACGCGGCACTACTACGGCAGTAGCAGCGCCCGCCGCAGAGCAGCTGGCCTGCGCTGGCCGCTCGCCCGCCGGCCCTCAGCCGCCTGCGCCTGGCCTGCGCTCGCCCGCAGCCCCGCAGCAGCGGCCGCTGCCGGCCCGACGCGAGCTCGTCCGCGCTCCGCAGCAACCGCCGCCGGCGGCCTGCAGCGCACTCACCCGCAGCAGCAGCCGCCTCCAGCCCGCCATGCGCACAGCCGGCGACCGCACGCAGCAGCCGCCCCTCGCCTCGCTGGCCCTCCCCTACTATGCGCCGCCGCCAGACAAGAAGCCCAAGATGCGCCGCCGCCAGCCAGAGCCACAAACAGATGACCTTATCCCTTGCCTGATACACATTTCCAAAAATACCTCTCAACAGATGACCCTGTCCGAAGCACGTAGAGGGTAGTTTTGCCTAAGGTAAAAAACCGTTCCGGCTCGTATGGAACCGGCCGGTTCCTAGGTTCCATAAAAAACCGGCCGGTTCATCTGGTTTTTACCGGTCTAATTGCACAGATGGTCTGTTAAGCGAACCGAACCGGTGTAGGCTCTGGTTCGGTCTTTTAGCGGTCGAACCGGCGGTCCGGTCCAGTTCGAAAAACTATGGTTGTCCCCAACAAAAGCCCCACCAGAGATCTGCATGCCTTCAATCCTTGAGGGATATTACCGACGAGGCGGTTCGATCTAAAATGTAAGGACATGAGCTTCTGATGCTAGCAGAGGTGAGGACGGATGCTCCCCGTCACCTGGTTGTCTCACACAAGACGAGCTATAGCAGCGAATGATGGATAGAAAGTGTGGTAGGCCAAGCACGACAGGAGTAGCGAAGCAAGTCCTACGAAGCTAGGTCCGCATGCAACACGGACCACAAATTGTACAGTAATAAGGTTTTAGGGAGTTAGGCATGCATTTTTAAAGTATTGGGATTGGGATGAGAACTTGGAACAAGCTTAAGAAGCTAAATGCACGATTCGGGATCTTGATGAGAAGTTGAGACAAGTTTAGGGACGTAAATTTGTAATTTAAAAGTATCGGGACCTGGATGAGAACTCATAACAAGTTTACGGAGCTAAATATGCAATTTAAAAGTATCAGGACCTAGATGAGAACTCGGGACAAGTTCGGGGACGGCCAGCGAAATTTACTCAAAAAAATATATAGATAGGCAAATGGAAAAAAAACTTGTCTATTGTTACCTAACTCACTCAAGATGCACTCCCAACGTGCTGCAAGTGACACTCGCTCTTCGACTCGTGCGATGCTACCTGTCCCAACGCCCGCGGGGAGTGCTATTCGCTAAGCTTGCAGGCGAGACGGGTTGTGGACCGTCCACGAGCCACAAAGCTGGCCACAAAGATATTAAGCGGGCTATACGAGAGTCCGCCGACCGCAAGGCTACCGCCGCGACCGGCCAGTGGAACTAGCGGAAAGCCCACTAACATCCGCAAGCATCCGCAAGCTAAACAGTGGACTTGACTGCGCAGCTACTGCTGCAACATACTACTAGCAAAAGATACTAATCAACTGACTGCTTTGCAACTTGCGCAAAGTAACAATCAACCATAAAATAAGATACTAATATTCTGGCCCAACTGGCAGCAAGAGGAAATGAAACATAAGAGAGCAAGTACTGGAAGGGCAACGAAATCCATGTGAGAATTACTATCACAGCCTTTAAGATCCACATGGCTCCCGTGCATCTGCACCTTAATCATGCGCAAGAGCCCAACCACTTGTGAGCTAAATTGACCTTAACGTTAGATAAATAACAAGTACATATTTGGAATCATGGCAAAACATCATCATGACGAGGTCGTGTCATCTCCATTACAAGAAATATTTGTAGTGAACTCTTCAGTTCAACCAGGTCGTGTCATCTCCATCATGATCTGCTCTTTTGAAGTTAGTATGTCCTGAGATAAGAAAATATTTGAAGTTAGTATGCTCTTTTCAAAAACAGTTGCTAGATCTGTCAATCACCTAAGATAACATTATCTGTTTTTCTGCTGTTAGCAAGGTTTCTCCTTGCTATGAGGTTATAAAGAATCAATATTCATCACCAGATGTCTGGATAGCTAATAATGGAAGAAACATATATTTAGCAACAGCAAGTGCCTGTTATGATAGCGGTTATGGCTGCAACCTTGCAGGAACTCACCAACTAAACTGAAAAAAAAAAAAAAAATCTTGTTCTAGATAATTGATAATAGCAGTCCTAGATTGCACAAAATCAGCATCATATTCTAGATTGCAGGAACTAATTTCAATCCTAGATTGAGGAACTCTTATTCTTAGTATTTTCTACATGACAATATTATTCTTGATAATAGTAACTTATTCTTGAAATATAACATACCTTCCGCTCTCAACCAATCTTGCAGACACAATAGCGCTTCTACATTCTTGCTTGTCAGGCGGCTTCTGTACTCACCAACTAGTCTGCCTGTAGTAGAAAATGCAGCTTCTGAGGGTACGGTTGATGCAGGTGCTGTAAATACATCTCTCGCAATACGTGAAATTATTGGGTATTTAGTTGAATGCTTCATCCACCATTGCAGAACAAAAACTTGGTTAGTTCACAGAAATCTTCAATTTGTGTTAATGACTATCTTTAGCATGGCATGACCAAAAAAAATTACACACCTGGTTGATGAGGGCAGCGGATGAAGCAGCCCCTCCCTTAGCAAGCAAGATTGAAGATGATGACCCTGCATTTGTTGATTTGTCCATTGTGGTTGGTGACCTCAGCTGTTTAGCTCCGCAGCGGCACGTCCTTGGTGATACTAGCATCCTATTCAGTAGCGGGGACCTAGCAAACTGCACGTACAATGCCGATGACTTCCTCCTTCGCTTCTCTGATAGAGGCTTTGAAGCATTACCAGTAGATGGGCCCCTTCGCTTCCCTGCTGGAGGCTTTGGAGCATTAGCACTAGATGGGTTCCGTTTCGACACCAATGAATTTGTCACATCCACACTCCTTGAAGCTACATGCTTACTCCTTTGTCTGTTTGCTTCATGGCCAATCAAATCTTTTGGTCCAATCTCAGCTGGTAGGGCTGCCATCTCAACACCAGCACATCTGGATAGAATAGCAAAATACAATAACATGTTAAGATAACGTGGACTAAAGTAAGACTAGAGAAGAAACTTTCTAACTAGTAGAACACCGATGGGACTTGTGCTGGTGTTATTATAATATAAAAATGGGAAACAGAAACTGGAATGAAAGATGAGACTCTCATAGGTACATAAAAAGATGATCAATCGGAAATTAGAATGAAAGAAATCTGGTGTTTGCTTATTGCTCTACAAACCTCCTCCTATAACTATTCTAAGTGCAGAGGAAGTTCTGATCGATTCTCCCTTTTGTGTCATGCCTCAGGTTCGGCATCTTGATTTTAAAAAGGAGAAGGACGTTGAAAGAGAGGGACTAATACAGTTCTTGACTGATGCAATATGTTCACAATTCAAAAGTCCTACGATCTGGAGTTGAGCAACGGCGTCCAAAACCAACCCACACCGGCGTCGATGACCTCCGGCGCAGAGCTCCTGCAAGCCCAGGCAGAGCTTTGGTGCCACATGTACGGCTTTCTCAAATCCATGGCGCTGCAGTGCGCCATCAAGCTAGGAATCCCCAACACCATCAGCCGCCATGGCAGAGCCGCCTCTCTTTCCGAGCTGTGCGCTGCGATTCCCGTCGCCCCAAGCAAACGGACATGCTTGTCTCGCCTCACCGCCCTCTCCCTCCCGAACCTCAACCTGGCCGGCTCCTTCTCCCACGATTCCACGAATCCCAGGAAAAAAACGAAGCGAGAGGAGGTGAGGTGCAGTGTAGCGAGAGGAGGCAAATTCTTACCCATCTTTACGGGACGACGAGGCCACACTCGCAGTCGCAACCATTTGGTCCGATCCTGCAGAAGCTGGCGCTTGGATCTCGGAGCCTTCATGGCCGCCATCCTCTCTCGCCTCCTCTTGCTCCACCATGAATGGTCTACACGATCTCGGTGACGACGGGTAGGACGTGCGCGAGGCGGAGCTCGGCAGAAGAAAGGGGCGGCGGCGGCGGCGCGACAGAAGAAGCCCCAATGCGGGTTCTTTATATTGGGCCACAAATACTTTGCAGCTCAACTACATTGGCCACGAAATCATTTATTACGGGGCGGCTTTGCGGGTTCGTGGAAAAACCTACCCCGCCTGCAAGCTTACTATTTGCCGTGCGCACCTTAGGATTCTAACCAAGAATTATAACTCATGTAACCGGTCAGACCATCAGAGACATTACAGGTGTGCTTCTTCAGCAATATAATAATGGAGACAATAGAAAACCAATGTGATTGCATCATTGCACCCAACCACGATTCATAAATACCTTAATAGGTGCTAACCAGATTGAAACAAGTACAACAATACTGTAGTTTTGACATATTCAGCTCAATAAGTTTAAGAGAGTGCTGGTCCAACAAGAATGTTGAAGACATGTTGCCCCCTAACAGTTCTGAAAGGTTGACGAACGATTAGGTGTTGTTTGGATACAAGGAAATAAGACGTGAGATAGGGATAGAAAAATACATGAATAGTTAAGATTGAATGAAACCTAAAAATTGGACGGCCATGATTCAATTATACCCCTATGATGGATTTCTTTTCCTCATCCCAATCCCTAGCCAAACACCACATTAGGGAATTCTCCCTTCAAGTTCATTATTGTTTAGGTGCAGTACCTCCAAGGCATACAAGTTTCTAACTGTGGTGGGATCCGCCCAACGAGATTGTTGTAAGACAGGTCGCACTGATAAAGACTTGTAAGGTCGCCGAGTAATGAGGGAATTTCTCCTTGGAGCTCATTGTTGTTCAAGTACAACCGCGACATGAGCGTCAGATTCGCTAGCTGTGCCAGGATTTCACCTGAAAGCATGTTCTAATAATATTATACATTGGTATAATTTAAATTCAGGGTGTTACGCTATGTCCCTCTTTCCTTCTGGAATTGGTGCGAACCTGAGCCCTCCAGATATGCAAGATAGCTTAGGAACTGAAACTCACAAAACCCAGTCATTCCATGAGAGTTATTATAATAGAAAGAGACATTAGTACATAAAATCTCAATACAGTCAGTTCTAAAGCTATTTTTACAAGCGTTTTTTAAACTATCAGCGCTAAGGGCCTGTAGAAATCCGCCCTTTGTACAGCCGGTTGTTTATAAACCACCAGTACAAATACATAAGGAACCGCCTGCACTAATTTTTTTCGAAAACCTGGTTTCAAAAATAGCAAAACAAAAAATATAAATATGGGAACGGACCCATCGGCTAGCGTCCGCCCGTTTCTGTCGAAGCCAGTGCCCGCCCGTTTCCGTCGAAGTCGCAAGTCACGGTATTTTTCGCGCAAAATTCGCGTGCTACGCGGTCACGGGAGTTCGAACCCACAACCTCTCCCTCGCGCGTTACCTCCTCTATCCACTCCACCCAACACTCCATCAAACTTTGACCTTATTTTAAGTCAACAAGATGGTTTCAAATGAAAAAGTTGCCAACTACAAAGTTTCATAACTTTTCGAGATCTACAACTTTCATATAGACAGTTTTTCCATTTGAAGTCATTTGAAAAATTGAATTTTTAAAATTGACACTGATTTGTACAGATGGTTTCTTAAGAGAACACCTGTAGAAATCGATTTCTACAGGCGGTTCATTAAGAAAACCCGCCTGTACAAGAATTTGTACAGGCGGGTTTTCTTAATGAACCGCCTGTAGAAATCGATTTCTACAGGCAGTTCTAAATCTGTCCTCACCGTTTTATTTCTAGTGACGCACGTTAATTAAACCCGCCTATAAAAATAAATTCATGGTGTCAACATAGAGCTTCTGTGTACCAGTGAGAGTCGTGTTTCTTCAACAATTTTCGAGCGGAGACAAGAGCAAACCAATACGATTGCATCACTGCACCTAACCACAATTCATACATACCCTAATAGGTACGAACTAGATTGAAACAAGTATAGCAATATTGTAGTTTGGACATATTCAGCTCAATAAGTTAATGGGAGCGCTGGTCCAATAAGATTGTTGAAGACATGTTGCACTCTAGCAGTTCTAAAAGGTTGATGAATGATTAGGGAATTCCCCCTTCAAGCTCATTATTGTTCAAGCGCAGTTGCCTCAAGGTGCCCAAGTTTGCTACCTGTGGTGGGATCTGCCCAACGAGATTGTTGTAAGATAGGTCGCACACAGAGAGGCTAAAAAGGTTGCCTAATGACGTGGGAATTTCTCCTTGGAGCTCATTGTTGTTCAAGTACAACCTTTGCATGAACACCACATTTGCTAGCTGTGCTGGGATCTCACCTGACAGCATGTTGTGGCTGAGATTTAGTGTCTGAATCCCAATATTCAGCTGGCCAATCTCAAGCGGGATATGACCCGACAGACAGTTGCCTCCGAGCTGCAACTCAGTCAAACCGAACAGCCCTCTAAGACTCTTCGGAATGTTGCCACTCAGGCTTTTGTCAGACAGGCTCAGCGTGTTCAGGTTCACCAGTGTTCCGAGCTCCTCAGGAATTTTTCCGGTGAGCAAGTTTCTACTGAGATTAAGAAAAGTGAGGTTTTGATTATAAATGATGATGGTGACATAGGTCCTCAGTATGTAGAAATTTTTAATTACTAAATTGGCTTGTTCCCTGTCAAATATCTTGGTATACCTATCAGCCGTAGCAAACTTCATGTTGCTGATTGGATACCACTCGTTGAGAAGAGTGAAAAAAAGGGATGTTTGGAAAGGTGGGCTGCTAAGCATGGCTAGCAGATCTACCCTGATATGCTCCAGTCTCAATAATGCTCCCATCTATCATATGTCAGTGTACTTGTTCCCCAAATCCATTATAAAAAGGATTGATAAAACTAGGAGAGCCTTCTTCTGGCAAGGTGGTAGTACTAAAAAAAAGTACCACCTTGTCAAGTGGAACAAAATCCGTAAGAGCAGGAAAAAAGGAGGGGTTGGCATTAAGAACATTGAAAAAATCAATCTTAGCTTACTTGCCAAGTGGTGGTGGAAACTGCAGAATGATGAAGGTATTTGGCAGTCTTTTATAAAACCTAAATACCTTAACAAATAGTCAATTCATAATATGTCTCATAAAGTTCATGACTCTCCAATTTAGTCCGATTTACTGAAAGTTAAGGACCTATTCCTTCAAGGTAGGGTAGTCAAGATTGGGAGAGGGGATAAGACTAGATTTTGGGAAGATTGCTGGTTGGGTGATGTGCCTTTGTGCCACACCAACTCTGAGCTGTATACTTTATGTGAGAAAAAAATGTGATGGTTGATAGTGTTAAGAATGGTGCTGTAAACATATCATTCAGATGATGGCTTCACAGAAACTTAGCTGCTGATTGGAATGAGATTTAGAGTAAAACCCAAAACTTCAATCTATCAGATGAACCTGATCTGATATCCTGGAAGTTTGAAAAGAATAAGAAATTTTCTGTTAAAACAATGTACAATGCTCTTACACAAAATGATAATGGACATGATCATAAAAGAATTTGGAAAGGGAAAATCCCTACCAAACTCAAATTTTTCTTATGGCTTATGGCAAATGATGCTTTGTTAACAAAAGATAATCTAATTAAGAGGCATTGGGAGAGAAATGATATTTGCTACTTCTGTGAAGGAAAAGAGACAATAAATCATTTATTCTTCGACTGCTCTGTGGTTAAAGTGATTTGGATTTGTATAGCTACTTGTTTTGGTGCTAATAACATTTCAACTTGTCTTGATTCATGCTGGATCTGGCTTGATAAATGGCTTCCAAAGGGGCGGCTGATGCATGCTTGGGGGTGGCTACAATCTGCTGGTCCATTTGGAGGGCTCGAAACAATGCTTGTTTTGAAAAGATCCTGATAAAGAGTCCTTTGGATATTATTTGCCATGCTGCCGCACTAATGAAGCACTGGACAGCTTTGTACCTAGAGGTGGACAAAAAGACCATGGAAGATGGAGTCAATACGATGCTGAAGATTGCGAAGGGGATCTTGCAAGCCAACAAGGATACCGGCTCGGGGTGACTTCTTGATCCTGGACGAGTGGGTGAAGGAGGCTGCCGTCAGATGTGCACGCGCTTCTTCAGGCTTCTTCATCAACGCAGTCTCGCTGCTATCTTACTTTTGGTGATGGGCTTGCATGCCTAATCTGATGTCAGCTGTTTGATGTCGTTGGTTTGCGCCTTCTGGCGCAGTAGTGTCATTTTTCTGCTGAAAACTTCAGCTTTTGAACCTTCCTGTTTTCTCCTCTAAACCTCCTTAAATGTCTAAAACTCCTAAAACTCTATATTTTCGTTATTCGTAATGGAAATGCGAAACTCCCGGTTCGGAAAAAATGCACCGTGCAAGCTCTCGGAATTGGCCCGCTGAGCTGGTTCGTTGAAATGTCCAGCACGCTGAGCCCTGTCAGGTTGCCGATGCTGGCAGGGATCTGTCCGACAAAGAAATTGAAGGACAGACCTAGCCTCTCTATGCTCCTCAAGCTACCGATCCCAGGCGGGATCGGTTCGGATAAGCGGTTACGGTCAACTTCAAGCCACGTCAGATTCTGCATCAGCGGCATATCCAGGGGCAGGCTTCCGCTCAGCATGTTATCCGACAACAAGAGGTTCTCTAGACTAGCGCAGGCCATCATTTCTGGAGGAATGTTGCCATCAAGGAGGTTCGAGCTGAGATCTAAGATTTTGAGCTTCTGGTACTTGCACAGCTGAGGAGGGATGCTCCCCGTCAGCTGGTTGTTCCACAAGTCAAGCTCCGCGAGATTGCAGTTGGCCCCCAGCAATGGAGAGATGGCGCCATTGAGTTGGTTAGAATAGAGGTGCATGTACCAAGTGTCTCAGGTTCTGAAACTCCGTTGGAATGCTTTCGTTGAGGTTGTTCCCGGAAAGGTCAATCACCCGTATGTTGCTGAGCAGAGCGAGTTCCCTTGGGATGGTGCCGTCGAGATAGTTCTCGTAAATGTAGAATCTGGCAAGCGACGGCAGCGCTCCAAACTCCCTCGGGACGCCGCCGGCGGTGAAGTAGTTGCTGCTTAAGTCGAGCGTCTGCAGGTTGGTGCAGTTACCGAGCTCCGGTGGGATGGCGCTGAAGAGAAAGTTGCTGCCGAGGTCTACGGGGACGCCGCACCAGAGCGCGTTGTCGGACATGTTGAGGATGGCGAGGCGCGGGAGCGCGCAGATGGCGGCGGAGAGGTTGCCTTGGAGGTTGAGCCCATGGAGCGTGATACCGGTCACCTCGCCGCTACTAGAGCAGACAACGCCGGTCCACCGGCACGGGTCGGCGCTCGCGGCAGCGCTGCCCCATGACCAGAGGTGGTTGTCCATGTCCACAAGCTTGCGCTTGAACTCCAGCATCGCGCCGTCGTCGAGAACCTTGTTCGCCCCCGCCGTCGACGCCAAGCCAATAAGAGCTAAAGCGAGAACCGTCGCCGGGAGCAAGAACCGCGGCACGGCCGGCGCCATCGTAATATAAATCACGGCAAAACAGAATTGGGCTCCAGTCGGAGGAAGCCGTCGTGAGTCCCGAGTCCCGAGCCCAACAGCCCCAAGGACGGACTCGGTACAGGACGACGATGCTGTGGATGGCCACGAACTTTATGGGGGCGTGCGCCGTGCCGTGCGGTGCGGACTGCGGTGCGCCGGTGCTGTTGGGTTTCAAAGATGAAAAGCGCAAGCGCATCGAGCTGGTGGTGCGCGGGGGCTCAGGTTGACGAAAAGTGAGTCGACGCGAAGAGGAAGTGCAGGAACAGTGACTCAAGGGTCAAGACTTTAGACAAACCAGCAGAGACGACCGGTGCATGACGCATGACGCATCCAACGAATAACAATACCTTCTTTTTTGAAAGAAAACTCAAAAAAATACTTTTCCTTCTGCAACGACGACGATCAAAGATCATCCGTATGTTTGAGGATACTCGCATCAAACTTGCCACTTGTTGTGACCCATGCGGAATGGAATGGATTGCTCCACGGGAAAATCAATCCCACAACGTGGCAACACGCACCAACTATATCGCGACACATGTTATGAACACGGTGCCTATTTTTTCTCTCTCCTTGCCTTATTGGTTCATGAACATGCTACACAAATCTTGATGCAATATACACCATTAGAGACGAGAGAACCAATCTGATAGCATCACTGCACCCAACCACGTTTCAAACATGCTCTAATAGGTGATAACCTGATTGAGACTAATTATAATAATACTGTAGAAAGGCAGGCGTGCTTCTTCAGCAATTTTAGAGTGGAGACAAGAGAGAACCAATCTGATTGCATCACTGCACCCAATCTCGTTTCATACATAACCTAAAAGGTGCTAACCAGATTGAGACTAAGTATAACAATACTGTAGTTTGGACATCTTCAGCTAAATAAGTTTATGGGAGTGCTGGTCCAACTAGATTACTGAAGACACATGTTGCACTCTAGTAGTTCGGAAAGGTTGACGAATGATTAGGGAATCCCCCCATCAAGCTCATTATTGTTCAAGCGCAGTATCACTAAGGCGCCCAAGTTTCCTAGCTGTGGTGGGATCTGTCCAACAAGATTGTTACAAGACATGTCGCACTGATTGAGGGTCGTAAGGTTGCCTAGTGACGAGGGAATTTCACCTTGGAGCTCATTGTTGTTCAAGTACAAGAATTTCATGAACGTCAAATTCGCTAGCTGTGCTGGGATCTCGCCTGACAGCATGTTGTGGCTGAGATTTAGTGTGGAAATCCCTGTATTCAGCTGGCCAAACTCAATCGGGATATGACCCGACAGACGGTTGCCTCCGAGCATCAAGTCAGTGACACCGGACAGGCCGCCGAGACTCTTCGGAATGGTGCTACTCAGACTGTTGTCAGACAGGGTCAACGTGTATAGGTTCACCAGTGCACCGAGCTCTTTAGGAATCTCTCCAGTGAGCAAGTTTCTGCTGAGATCGAGTACCGAAAGCTTTGTGCACCGTGCTAGCTCTCGAGGAATCGGCCCGCTGAGTTGGTTCGACGAAATGTCTAGCTGGCTGAGCTCTGTTAGGTTGCCAATGCCGGCAGGGATCTCTCCGACAAAGAAATTGGAGGACAGACCTAGCGTCTCTATGCTCCTCAAAATGCCAATCTCAGGCGGGATCGGTCCAGATAAGCGGTTATTGTCAACTTCAAGCAACGTCAGATTCTGCATCACCGGCATATCCAGGGGTAGGTTTCCGGTCAGCAGATTATCCGACAACCAGAGCTCCTCTAGACTAGCGCAGGCCATCATTCCTGGAGGAATGTTGCGATCAAGGTGGTTGGAGCTGAGATCCAAGATTTTGAGCTTCTGGTACTTACACAGGTGAGGAGGGATGCTCCCCGTCAGCTGGTTGTTCGACAAGTGAAGCACCGTGAGGTTGCTGTTGGCCCCCATCATTGGAGGGATAGCGCCATGGAGTTTGTTGTCAAAGAGGCCCAAGTACTCCAAGCGTCTCAGGTTCTGAAAGTTCGTTGGAATGGTGCCCATGAGATTGTTAACCGACAGGTCAATCTCCACTGGACTCTGCAGGTTGCCGACCTCTGGTGGGATGGTGCCGTCGAGATTGTTACAGTGAATGTAGAGTCTGGCAAGCGACGACAGCGCTCCGAGCTCCCTCGGGATGCCGCCGGTGAAGCCGTTGGTGCTCAAGTCGAGCGTCTGCAGGTTGGTGCAGTTACCGAGCTCGGGCGGAATGTTGCCATTGAGATTGTTCTCGGTCAGGTCAATCATCCTTATGTTGCTCAGTTGGCCGAGCTCCCTCGGGATGCCGCTGGTGAAGCCGTTGGTGCTCAAGTCGAGCGTCTGCAGGTTGGTGCATTTACCGAGCTCTGGCGGAATGCTGCCATTGAGGCCGTTCCAGGAAAGGTCAATCACCCTTATGTTGCTCAGCTGGCCGAGCTCCGGTGGGATCGTGCCGTCGAGACAGTTGTTGTCGAGGTCGAGGACCTGCAGCGAGCGACACGCGGCCAGGCCGGTGGGCACGCCGCCCGAGAGCGAGTTGTTGGACAAGTTGAGGACGGCGAGGCGTGGGAGCGCGCAGACAGCGGCGCAGAGGTGGCCTTGGAGGTTGAGCCCTTGGAGCGTGACGCCGGTCACCTCGCCGCTACTTGAGCAGGCAACGCCGGTCCACCGACGGCGCCAGCGGCAGCGCTGCCCCATGACGAGAGGTGGTTGTCCACGTCCCCAAGGTTGCGCTTGAACTCCAGCAGGGCCGCCGTCGCGCCGTCCTCCGCCAGCGCCCCCGGCGTCGGCAACAAGTTCAGAAGAGCTAAGAAGAGCGCCGCAGCCGGAAGCAAGATCCGCGGCCCGGACGCCATTGCCCAATCACGGCAAAGAACCGAACTCAGTTGGAGGAAGTTGTCCACCCAACAGCCACTAGGACGGACAGGATGGCGAATCGATGATGGTGGCTGGATGGCGTTGGCCGTGAGCTTAATTTAATTGCTTTGGTTGTGGTTCAGGTGACTCGGGAGTCAAGATTTAACGACAAAACAGAGGGGCCGATGCATGACGCATCCAACGAATGAAAATACTTTCTTTTTTAAAGAAATCCAAAAAATGTACTATCCTTTCTTGCAGCGACTACGATCAAAGACCAGCGGTATGCCGTTGGCATAATTTAGTTTTAAGAATACTCGCACTAGACTTATCACTTCCTGTGTTGTGACGACCAAACTTACCACTTCTCTGTGACGTATACGCAATGGAATGGAGCATATAGGATTTGCTAAAATTCAAATACCTAAATTTTAGTTTACATTCATGCGATGTTTATTGAGTATATTTTATAAAAAATTACATATTACATTTATTGTAATTTTTGTAGGTATAATCAACAACTTTTAATTCCAAGATTATAAAAACCCGTTAAACAAAACCACAAACCAAACAAAAATTAATTTGTGATGGCAAAAAACAATTAACAATTATTTCTATAGGTAGACAAGGACAAAAACTTAAGATTTTATGACATAAAGATAAATAACAAATTATAAAAATTAACAATTTAGTTATATTAGTCGGTGTATACAAACACTAATACAGGATTAGCTTTTAGTCCGGGTTGGGAAACCCCTTTGCCCCCAGTTTCTCACCCGGGACTACGAATCCGGAAATAAAGGTCCACCCTTTAGTAACGATTAAAGAACCGAGACTAAACGTGCGTCCAGCCGAGCCATGGGGCTGACACCTTTAGTCCCGGTTGGTATTACGGATGAGGAGTAAAGGTATTTTTCTTTTTTGTGCTTATTTCAACTTATTAATTCATAATTCATTTTGGTTTTAAAATAGGTATTCGAATACGCATTCTACGCTAATGATATATATACACGTATTTTTTTGAGCATATGTAAATAACACAAACATAGTATGAAACTATATATATTACATGCATGTATGGATATACATATATTATACACAATATATATACGTATTCGTCCATGTCCTTAATTGGGATACATCAATGTAACAACCTGGATTTTCGGGAAGCCAAAAATACGAACTATTTAAAATTTTTTCTGCAATGTGTGAATCATGTAGCCGCTAGGCCAAACCCAAGCCAAACTAGTAGGAGCTCGCTAACAAATCGTCGCATACATATAGACTTGCTTGTAATGGTGTGCCTCTTTTTCGTGTGTCGGTATTGAGCTGCAAGTTTGGAGTGCTCAAATCCATAGCAAATCCTCTCGGGTCGTCTGAATCTTCCACCGAATTCCTTCCTCGTGCCCATTCCGAATTCGTAGGAACTCTTGTCGCAAACTCGTTGTAGTTTTCACTCCTTGCGGATCACTTAGATTCTTCCATCATGATCGTTCCGAAACTTTTTAGTAAGTTTCCTTCCAATCATTACTGAATTTATATTGAGCCCTACTCAACCGTTCCCAAGAAACCTCATGTTCCCCCTCTACCTCGTATCCACTTAACTCCTCCCAGAAATACAAATTGAATCTCTATCAAATATCTCGTACAATAATAAAATGGAAAACCTGTTTCTCCTCCCTTCTAAATCTAGCCCACCTCTCCATAACTCGCCTGCGGCCCACTCCCTCCACCCCTCCAAAGCGCAGCAACAGCACCCCGCCAGCACCGGCCCAGCTGCTCACGGCCTGCTCTGGCTCGATCGGCTGCCACAGCCCCACTAGCACCCCCCCCACACACACACACTCTCGACCCAGCGCCCTGCCCTCCGTGGTCGACCATTGCCGCGCACGGCCTCGCCACGACCCCAACCCCGCCGAGCCACGTCGCCACCGGGAGCCGCCTCGGCTTCACCACCACCGGAGCCATGACCTCGCCTCGCCTTCGCCACGACGAGCCCCCTCACGCCAAGCCTCGCCACTGAGCCCTGCCGTGACATGGACGCGGCCGCACCAGCTCCTCGCTGCGTCCCAGCTACGGTGAGCCCGCATCGTCTTGACCCCGCCACGCCGGAGCACGGCCAAGGTGCTCACCGGCCGGAGCCGACCACCATGACACAGATGGCCGGGAACCACCGCAGCGCCGACCTCACTGTCCCCCTCGACACTGCAACCCAGCTTGCCCTGCGGGCGAGCGCCTCCTCCTCGTCGACATCCTACGTTTTGACCTGACGTGCTCTGCCTTCCTCTGCGTCCTCGCCGAAGCCATCATCTAGCGATGGTGAGCTTCCAGTACCAAAGGCCCCCGCCATTCTCCATCTTTTCCAAACACTGCGTCACTGAAACCGGCCTCCGTGCCTCTGTACTTCACCCTTGCAGGAACTAGAGCACGCCCCACCGACACTGGGCCACCCCCAACACCACCCAACATCGTGCTTTGTCACTCCTAGCCCTGAACATCGACCGCAACCCCAATGTTGCGCTGATCTTTGCCACGCCAAAGCCACCACACCGAACCCCTGCAACAGTGGCTACAACGGGCAACGCCGGCCATTCCTTCCTCCGACGACGGTGAGCACCGCCACCCTTCTCGGACCCAGCATGTGCGCCACCGCATCCCACCCCAGGGAACGCACAGGCCGAGACTTTCCCGGCTCAGGACACTACACGCACACACGCACATGGACTGGCCGAAAACCAAACAGACACGCCGACGTTGGTAAACGTCGGCGAGATCATGCCTGATGCCGCCCACGGATTCGTCCTACTCGTGCATACCGTTAGAATCTAGAGACATCCCACCACCTCTTGAACACTTACAGCCATCTCTGTCCAACTTCTGGCCGCTCCAGCCAGCCCCCGGCCAGCCACTGCCCCACCCAGCCAGCCAGCAACAGGCCACGGCTAGCCGCAGCCAGCCAACAGCAAGCCATAACCGGCTAGAAGCTACCTGCAGCTGGCCGAGAAGAGCCGGAACGTACAACAGCAAGCCTCGCCGCTTCTCTTTGACACCGACCTTGTCCGGCCTTCGTGCCATAGCCCCGTTGCCAGACCTTGGGGCCCCATAGATAACGCTGGATTGTTGGAAAGCCCAATCGATAGATGATGTTGGACGGTTGGAAAGCCAAATTGATATACGACGCTGGACTATTGGGAAGCCCCATCTTTTACCTTCTCGTACATCTGTCCACCATATTATACTCTATCATTACAATCTATCTGTATTTGTATCTGTTGTGCCCTGTCCTTACAATCTGTATGTTCATGTATCTGTAATACAGGATCCATCCATCTCCGATCTATGGAATTGTGCTACTCCACTGTTTTGTCGAGTTGTTTTGTATTTTGGTCGTGTCATTGGTTCTTGTCACTGGCTGTCTGTATTGTTTGTCTGTGTTCTGTGCCTTCGAGCCGACTGTAGGGTCGTATCTTGTTCGAACGTTGCGATCGCGGGACTCGTCTCGCCATGACCGTAATGCTGCGTGTAACCCGATCTCTTGCTTTGGAGTTGACCTTTAGAACCACGGCTGTTAACCCCTATCTTCGACCCTAGGACGTGGTTGTGATAGACTCGGTATTGATATCAATATCAATGCGGATCTTACCCGCTCACATCGAGCCTATCACAATCTAGTCCCCTGGGAGATGACTTAGGAGATAACAACCGTGGAACAAAGGGTGCCAACTCTTGTTGGTATAAATTGTGGCCGCGAGTATGTCTCGCCATGACCATGGAGTTATATCCCCATTTACCGTTCTTTGATTCTTCCTGCCCAAACTCTCGTATGCTCGTACCCATGCGACCGTCGTATTTCTTTGAATTCTCGAGGTTACAACCGCACCACTATGAATCTGAGAGATAACTTAGTGCCAGTGCACCCAGGTCGTGGTACCCTACGAGTGGTTTGCACACTTGTGCTCTTCTGTGTGTTGCCCTCTTCTGATGCCCCGTCTATCGCCGTGGCATGTGTGTTAGAAAGAGAAGATCAATGCCTCTAATGTTTCTTGCTCTTTGATTTCGTTTAGCCCGCTCTGTTTGATCCCATATTATCCATGGCGATTGGGTCAAAGACCGGACTGGTCCTTTTTAGTTAGTGAAGCTATGGTCTATATTAAGATCTCGGTCCTATGCGAGTTGACACGATCGACCACTTAAAGCCATCTTCACTAAGGATGTGACTAAGAATATGATATGGATGTGCCTAGCTAACTCCTCTCTCTCTCTCTCTCTCGATTCTCGATGTTTGAGCCCTTGTATGATTGTACCCATTCGAAACACATCCTTGGTACCCTACAAGTGGATTAAACACTCGCACCATCTTCTGCAACACCTCTTGCCGTGGACCACACATTCTTCGCTTTCGCTTGGCCCGTCCTCCGATTCCCGTCCCCTTCATGACGCCCAAATCGAAAGATGGTGAACCATGGTGTTTGCTTTGGATAAGCTCTAGCCTGAATCAATTATCAAAAAGCCATACTGGCTAGGCTATGGCTTAAGCTTGTGCTTAGGAAACCACCACTCTTGATTCTTTGGCCCAAGGAACCGGACATACGCCGAGAGGGCTAAGTCGTGTACCTTTTAATAATTCTCTGGCGTTAATGGATCTTCCCGTGTTCCGTCGTCTTTCGGTGTATTGGATGTTTTCTTCCTTGTGTTGCGTTGCAGAGTAGACGTTTTCGGATTAGCGACGATTAGATCGAGACCCGCTGATGGAAGAGTGGAGTCACCCTAGGAGGAGGTGACCCGCTGATCAACCACACTAACTGGAGCATGCTTGTACCACTACTACCTCAACAACGCAGGTGTCATGGCAGTACCTTCTTTTAGAGAATCCTATTAGACATTGCATATTTAGAATTGCTAGTGCTTTATATTTACTCCTTTACTAGAATATGATGCATGCTACTACCTAAGCCATTATTACCCTGCTTGCAACAACTTTACCATGTTATCTAGCTTTGCGCTCACGCTCTTTTATATTTATCTCTACCTACCTGTTTACTTGCGTGTTACACCACCATATTTATTAACTCTACTCGCATTGTATCTGTGATGTGATGTTGGTGGTGAACCTTTGGGAATGGTTTGTCTTAGGATGCCGGACTGGTGGAACTAGGAATTATTTATACGGATGGATATGGACATAACCACTGGTGAGGGTTGAGTCGACCAAGTGGGTTGTATGACGAGCTGTGTAAGCAAGTCTTGCCGGGGTGCAACCTAGGCATTCCCACGAAAGATACCTGTGGCGGATAATGGTATATGAGGAGGTTCCGGGATGGATGGTCTATGTGGTTTGAATTCTCGCGAATGGAGGTGTTGTGATGACACGGGGAGAGTATCCCCTATGTTGGAGATGCCTGATTGGTCAAATAGTCTACTTACTAGCGACCGGGAACATTGGGAATCATTTACTGCTCACTCGTTTTCGATGGGCGTGGAACGGCTAGACTACTTGGTAGAACGGTGCCAGTACTTCTAGGTTGTGAGGTGAAAGGGTGGGCGGTGACGGATGTCTGGAATTCCCGTGCTGTTCTAGTCTGCAGTACCACTGATTGGGCCTGGTACCGCCTCAATCCCAGGGCTGAGTGGTAGAGTGGCATCGACCTAGGCAAGCAAGCACCCGGAATTCAACCTAGATAACGACGGTTATCGATGATAGTAGAATCTTGTGAATGGTAAAACCTCTACAGAATGTTATGGTTGATCGATAGATACATATACCGACTCGTCGGATATGGACCTTTCCTGTGTCCTGCTTCACTAGATAGGGAGTGGTGTATTCTTTTCTCCCCCGGGATGATGATTGACCGGCAGTGTGCCCATTGTGGCAGTGTGCCGTTGAGACAGGCCCAAGAGGGAGTTGGACCTATTGACTGAGTGCGAGGTGTGTTTGTGAGATAGTGTATGGGATGGATGGTGGAATCAGGATGGACTGGATGGATGTGTGGGTATGTGGTTGGGAATGGGTTAAAACTTGATAAATTATTATAATATTTACTACTGATACTACTTCGCATGCGCTAAGGATGCAAACCACAACCAACTATTAGGATCGCTAGATCCTTTGTTTTCTCTTTTTCAATAAAGATTGTCGGTGCTGACCATGGTCTGCACATATCTGGCGGTGTGCAGAATACATGATTTCTAAAGATATAGAGGTAAAGAAGGATTAGGAGGTCCCGTGCCTACGTTCAAGTTTGGTTCAGGAGATGAAGGTTATGCTGCGCCAAGAATAACTATGTCGACACCCATGAAAGAGGATCCTTCACTCGACGACATGTTCTGATGACTCTGATGATGTCTAGATAAGCTTATGCTAGATTAAATCTGTAATAAGTGTATCTTCAAATGAAGTAAATCTTGTAAAGCTTGTAATCATACGCTGTATGACTGTGATTTCAACTGATATATGATAATGTGATGGAATCAAACTTTGGTTTGATCGCATTATAACTCATTCTATGGATTTTCCCTTCGTAGAAAATCAGGGATGTTTCAAATACCAAAAAAAACTTATTTGCCGTCATAAGTAGTGCTCGCCATTGGAATTTAGAATTTGATCATTAATAAATCCACCTACTGCCTCTTGGACAGCTTTGATATGGTCCGGTTGTAGAACCCTTTGCCTCAACCATTCAGTCTTCAATTTAAATTAAATTAAGAGAAAAATATTAGTATGCATATGATTAATTATATACTCCCTCCATATAGGAAAAAGATGACGTTTTGGAAAAGGTCTTAGTCAAACATTGGGAATATAAATTATGAATAACTTTTAGATTATTGAGTTTGAAACTATGAAAACTATATAAATAGATTTGTCTTCAAATATATTTTCATAAAAGTGTACATATATCACTTTTCAATAAATATTTTTATAGAAATATAAAGTCAAAGTCATGCGTTGAAGACCATGTCGTAGTCCTAAACGTTATGTTTTTCCTATATGGAGGGAGTATACCAACAATAGTAGCAAATATATTTTGAAACTTATTTTGATCCTCTCTTCAAGCGTTCTATTCAAGCCTTGATGAATTCGTAAACGTAGTATCCATATATATTCGTAAG